>ML777533.1:1229234-1239588 GCA_009831015.1 Picea engelmannii | reverse complement strand
CCCCCTTCCCCTCACTCTCTCACTCTTCATCCCCCATCTATGTATCCCTATCCCTCACTCTATTTTTATTCCCCTCTCCCCCTCTCAGACTCTCTTTCTTCCCATCTCTATAGGCCCCCCTCCCTACATCACAAGGAAAGAAATGGCCTTGACCTAGACATGTCAAGACCTAGACCTATACCTAGACATAGAAATACCTAGACATGGAAAGACCTGGAGCATGACCTAGACCTATACGATGACCATGACATATGCCTAGACCATGACCTAGACCACAACATAGAGCTAGAGATATATTTATACATTGACCTAGAGCTTGACATATACCATGACCTACACCCCCATAGTTCCATCTAAGCCTAGGAATAACTTATACTCAACCCTTAAACCCCTATAAACTCAAGCCCTGAGTGCACTATTCATATAACTTTTGCACAACCCTTTCACCCACATCACTCACATCTTGGTTCTCTAACCATTTCTCTATCATTGAAAACATTTTCAATCCTAACCCCTTAGGTCTTAGTTGTCCCCATAGCCCTATACATATTTATTCATAAAGATTTTTGGTCTATAATAAATGATATATGTGTTGCATTAAGAGCATGCACACACTCTTGTGACTTGATAGAGTCATTTTTATTTCTCGTTTATGCTCAGTAGGAATGTGCACATGCATTCTAGTTCGCACACATTCTAGGAAAACGTGCACATTCCTGCTAGGAATTTTTTGGTTCCAAGAACACTCCACTACCTTATATATCTCAAGGATGACAAAGAATTGACGACATCTTCACACAAAAATAGTGTGCACAAATAGGTTTTTCTTATTTTAGTCGTATTGTTTAATTCATAGAAAATTGTGTGCTATTGCGAGAACATTGTAGGAAAAATTGGAAGACAAATTTGTCCAAGTGGAATTGATTTTTTTTTTCATATAGTCTTGTGTATTATTGGAATTGAAATACAAATTTGTCCAATTTGCATTGTGTTTTTTTTCTTCTTGTGTCTTCTTAGAGTTGGAAGATAAATTTGTCAAATTGGAATTGTTTTTTTTTTCTTCTTGTGTCTTCTTGGAATTGGAAGAAAAATTTGTCCAATTGGAATTGTTTGTTGTGTAATACTAAGAAAAATTTATCCAATTGGAATTGGAATTATTAGTTGTATATTATTTTTTAATACGAAAAAAAATTTCTCCACTTGGAATTGGAATTGTTAGTTGTTCCTTATTACATAATACAAAAAAATAATTGCGGTGGGGTGTTTGGAAGCCACTTTTTCTCTTTAAGCATGGGGAACGAATGAATTCGAGAAATAAATTCCTCACGAAAATATAAAATGATAAAAAATGTAGAAGAATAAAGAGAAAAAGAAAAGTTATGGATGTCAAAGAATAGGATTTTAGAAGAGGGAAATCCAATTTCTAGAGGAATAGATGTCATTGTTGTTTCTCATCCATCACCAGAAGAAAAGCGCAAGAGTTCATTAGAGATCAATCCATCTAGTATCTCATCAAGACAACTTATTGTGGATGACCAGATGATGGAGGACTTTCTTGGAGATGATTATACAATGGATGAAATTAGAGAAACAACTGGTGTGCAACATTGTTGTGAAGAATTTTTTGTGGTGAAATCTCTTGTTGGATAGTCAGATGTTCCAAAAAATAGTCAATCCCATGTCTGCTCTTCTCCCAGAGTTGATCTACCAATGATTGAATGGGAAAGAACTAAGACATTGTTAACTCCACAATAGGGAGGTCAAGAGTGCTAGAATAGGGTTTCATTGTCCCTACCTATATTGAGCATTGTGCGACGAAGAACTCCTAAACACATTCAGGTCGATGAAAGTGGTCTAGTATCACTTGAAGGTAAGTTACCTAACCATACTATTGGTTATCACTCTTATAAAACCATTGAAGAATATTTTGAACCAAAATTCGGTGTTGCTAAATGTTAATTATTTTTAGCTTTGTTAAAATATAGAAGTTTGATTGTTGTTAGGAGAATTTTAGGTATTAAAATAGTTAAAAGTGCATAAACAAGTCATCATATTGTTAGAAAACGTGTATATTATTTTCAAAGAATTGGTAAGACATATTGTTCTAAAAACTGCAATGAAACCTGATGTGTCTTTTCCTAGTCAATTGTTAGAAAGATCACAAGAAAACAACATTTCCTACAACAAACCTCTCACCTCTTGAAATGCAATGTCAAAACCCTTAGAAAGTATTCTCATAGACGAGAGAGCCTCAACATAGGTGGCCCAACAAAATTTTGGGACTTCATTGGTAGGCTAATGCGTTCTAACATGAAGTTAATTGCATCAGTTAATGGACTAGTTCAAGATTTATGGCATGAGAACACTAGGCTTTCTTCCAACCAAAAAGATATACTAAAATTGAGAAGGGGATCTAGGGATTGTGAACCCCATATTAAACACTTTCCTTACGTTACACAAATGGAATTGTATGAGAGATTCAAAAATATACACAGTGCACTTAGATTCGGCCAAATATCTTTCCATAAATGCAATCCTTGGTATGTTCAAATAAACACAATTTGTAACACATTTTTCAGTAGATATCACATTAAGTATGGTTATTGTTATCACACTCACACACACACACACACACACACACATTTTTTTTTTAATAACACCCTTTTGCAGGAATGCTCAGTTATATTTCCTCAGTCGTCATCTAGAGAATTTGTTCATAACGTCTTGTGTACAAGGCTAGAGGGTTTTACATTTTATCAAAAAACATACTTAGATGGGACATGCCCTAGGTGTGGTGGAATTAATTTATTGAGAAAGTGCATCCATGTAAGCGATGAGTATGAATTGGGGAGAAAGGAGGTTATCTTGAAAAGCTTTAAATATGTCACATATGATATTGATTGAGGACAAGAACAAAAAAAGATACAATTGGTTACTTCCCAAGTACGATTTTGTGACTTCATGAAGTACTTCATAAAAAATAAACAACATTATGTTCATCATGTCCATGTGGCTCGATGGAAGGATGAACATTTTAGAATATGAAAAGATACATTCCATTTTAGTATTATGTTCTCAATGGTTAATTTTTCTCAGAACTACACCCTTCAACCGCAAAATGAGATTCAAAGCCAATATTATCACTCAGAGAAGGTCCACATAATGGTCCATATCACATACATGAATGGACTGGATATTAATGAATAAAAAAAAATTATATTGAAAGATTATCACTTCTACATAAGCGATGATCAGTGCCATGACATAGCCTACATACAAAATTGTTTTTAGTTGTTCTATAATCACCTTAAGGAGAAGAACATATAAATGGATCAAAATTGTATTTGGTCATATGGTTGAACAAGATAGTTAAAAAATGCTCATGTATTTCAATGGGTGTGTATGTTGCACAAAAAACTAAAGGTACCACACATTTGGAAATATTTTGAGTCTAGGTACGAGAAAGGGGAGCATGATGGAGAAGGTGCATGCATAAAAAGTGAATTACATGGGAAATTAAAAAATTTCACAACTACTTCCCTCATTCAAGATGAGAAATCCAATTTTGAATGGTGTTTTTCAATAATGGGAGAGGGAACAAGAACCTGTGAAGACCAATCATACAAGAAATGACATCTACATAGATATTTTTTGGAGGTGGTCGATGCAGATTGATCAAAATGGTATAAATGAAAAACAATACATGGAACTCGTGTATTCCATTCATTTAGAACATAAGACAATGCAATAGTTCAAATATGGACAAGAAAGCTCTCTTTCTTCTATGGTCCATGTAGTAGTAATGAATGGGATGATTTTGAATTGAGAGACTGGGTTGATAGAAGGGATTGTGTATCACTCCCCATTGTTCAACGTATAACTATAGAATTATCCCAATTGAAGTAGGGCCAATCAATTATTTCATCAGATTATGATAATTCCTCAGATCTCATACTATTAGGTTCATGTAATCCTTCTATTAAATTTTAAGTAACTAGCATCAATGTTTTATACTTTGGTCATTTAGTGGACTCACATTTTGGCACTCCATTTTTTGCAGGGAACATATACACAGTGGTTTCCCAAAGATATAATGAATGGGGAACTTATTATTGGTTGGCACGATGCTTAAAGGGAAATAAGACTCTCATGCGATCAGTAACAAACTCTTGAGGCATTGAATTTCTGATTGGGTCGATGGTTATTAAAGGAGAATATATGACACAAAATGAAAGAACACAAAAGAAAGGTGGTTATGTATTTAAATATTATAAACCAGGTCAAGTAATATATCACTTTACAAACTTGGTTATTGGTACAAACCTCCAACTACAAACAATGCCAATTAATAACTCATCAAGGGTGTTGAAACAGACCTTGAATTTTTTATCTTAAGGATGAAAAAGTTTGAGTCTTTGCATTATATAAACCTTCCTAAAGAAAAAAAATTCATCTCCGAAGAATTCAAAAATACCTTTATGATTAATTTTTGGACAAAGGATGACAAAAAATCTAAACGAATATAAGTTTTTCGATATTATTCAAAATAATCTTTTTAAACGGACTTTGATTTAAAAGTTAAGGAATTTAAATTTATATTGGGATATCGGGATTCGAAGTTTCGAATGAACCAATGTTCAACACAAATCAAATAGCGAAATTTCGATCCCCGATTTCCCGATACATTAATCCTTAATTAATACATCATTTACTTAAATCATATCTAAAAAAGGGTTTAAACTTTAAGTTAATCTCATCGCAAAATATGGATTCGCTATTTTGTGAGAACAAAGAAACTTGTCATCATATTCTCTGATTTCCCGATCCCCGATTTCAATTAATCCTTAAGTGAGATTTCGAATTAATCTAATTACTGATAATCATGATTAAGAGTACATAATCATATCGGGATATCGGGGTTCGCGGTTTTGTGAGCGACAGTTTTCATGACATTGGATTTCCCGATTCCCCGATCCCTGATTTCCCGATCCTCGATTTCTTGATTAATGAAATCCCGAAAAACCTAATCTGGATTAATTAAAATAATAAAAGTGTTTTAGTTAAAATAATACATCGCGATTTCGGCGATCGGGGTTCTGTGATGATTTTTCCTTGATATCAAAAGCTCTGAAACTCCGATACGAGTGTTTTCAAATTTAAATCAAGATTAATGCTAATTAATTATTCTTAGAAACAAGGTTTAAGGTTTAAACTTTTGATAAATAATATTTAATATGGAAATTATTTAAGTTGTTAAGTTGCTATTATATTTGAAAATATCAGGAAAGCTCAGGTACAAACATTAAATGCATATATTCAGAGATATCTTTTGCATTTATTTCATAACAAAGGTACACATCTCGACGATTTCACGATATATTCGAAATAAATTTTGAAACGTTTACATTATTATTTCGAAGCTAAATTATGCTCTATTACAGATATTCAAGTGAACACAGAGCTAGTGAACACAGAGCTATGGCGCCCAAAAAGGCTTCAAAGAAAACTGAAGAGCAACTGGAAGGCGATATTATTTCAGATACTACTGCAACTGGGGTAGTACACTCTGTCAAATCATGGGCTGCAGTTGCAGAAAAAATGGAGGATGAACTCAACTATGCGGATAATGGTGCGGACAATCATCTTCGAGATATCGCCGAGACTGGGCTACATAAGGTCGCTGCACGCCCGAGACTTGTTTCATATACTGATATGGTTGCTTGGGCACTGGATAAAGTGGATGTTCCGACCAGAAGTATTCTGAACAAGCAAGGAGTTGTTATCGGCTCATTCAGGCCCGAACATATCCAAGTAATGTATAAGCTCTCACCCAATTATAGGCACACTTTTAATTCTAAGTTTGTAGCTGCATTTCAACAAAAACAGTGTGTGGAAGGTGGCCAAACATACCCTGAAATGATAAGAGGATGAGCCAGAGATGAAAACAAGTTTAGGGCAAATGAACAGGGAATTTATGCCACAGCTTCCCTAAATGAATATATGGTGTATTTAGCAATGATGTTGTGTAGACTCTTTGGGAGAAAGGATCCTTTTCATTTTAATGCAGACTGGACACCTTTCTTAGAAGAAGTTTCAGAGGGGCGCAGTTTCAATTGGCATAAAATTTTATCAGACAACATCACCTCAGAGGTTATGAATTACAAAACAATTAGGTCAAAGGGACAAACAATGTCGTTTTATATGTCAGCCTATATAATGGATGCCATTTTCTTTATGACTCCTTTCCCACTAATGAATTGGAGTTGGCATGCCTCTTGCCCAGAGCCTGTTCATAAGTACCATTCAGATCTTTGGGAAGAAAATGCCAAAAATAATTTTTACGAAGTATGTCACTATGTAATTATTTCGCTGCACAAAATGTTCTTTAGATGTGAACCTCCTCGTATTTCACATACCATTACAGAAAACCTCAATTCAGTTGCTGATTGGTTCATCGAAGAAAATTTCTCCTATGTTAGAGTTTATGGCTGTTTTATTCCACCTCATGCACTTCCAAAAATACTACCAGATAGGTTAATATGAAGAGAAGTGGCTTATCAATTGATAAATGGTGGTATTGGTCTAGAATTAAAAGATCAACAGAAGAAGGCATGGCCATCTTTTTCGGTTTATCTGGGGAAATTTGTTTTATTAAACATAGGTCATTCTAAGGCAGAAGCCAAATCATTGAATGAAGTGAAATTAGTGGATATAGAACACAGGAAACATGACCCATATAAAATAATCAATCGGCATGTCACACAGTGTGGGTTGAAAGCATATGAACATGAAGTTTCATTTTATGATGATATTTTTAGAAATGCTAAGTCTTATGAGGAAGTTCATAGTAGAGTGCAAACCCTGTCACCTGATGCACAGGTGGGGTTTGCATCTTTTCAAAGAAATAGATGACAGTGTCTACCAAAGATTTTGCAGGGTGAAGTGCCAACATCAGGGCAAGTGCCAAAAACAATTCCTCCAGGTTTTGAAACCATTATTCAGTATGATACAAGTGATAAAGATAAATTGAAAGATTCTGAGATTCCTCCTCAGAATACAGAAAGTTCACAGATTAAAGAAACACAGACATAAAAAGGCAAAGGAGCAGAAACAAGCACAATAAACATCGATGATGTTCCAAAAACTATTGGGGGAACAACTTCACAGGAACTTGGGAGTCCCATTACATCATTAACCCCACTGCAGACTACTTTCGGAACCCCTCACGAAGGAGTTCTATATGTAAGTGACTTAGAACCAATAAGCAGAGATGAAATCCCTTCATCGAATTATTTCTTCAGTAAAAAACGGAGAGCTATCTTGAAACAGGAATTACATCCTGTAGGTGAAAGAATGATAAAAAAACATAAGATTATCATTGATGGAAAGAAGTTAAAAGAAGTATAATTTGCCACAGAGCTAGCAGGAACCATGGGTGCAATAGCATCAGCCAATATGTATTCAGTAGGAAATCTAACAACAATGTTAGAGCAAAAAGATCGAGAAATATTGTAGCTACAGGATAAATTGAAGGAAAATGAAAAAATGATTGGATGGGGAATACAAAAGGGTCTAGAATAGGCTAGACTTAAAGATATACAAGATATCCAAAAGTTAAATGAAAATTTGTCTGAAGCAAAACATATGATTCAGATTACCCAGGAACAACTGCAGAAGTTGGGCAGTGAAAATAAATTCCTACAAGATAAAATCATTTCAATTACTAATCAATTGATTGAAATAGAACATTTCAAGATTAAAGCATCAGAGTTATATACAAATATTGAGGGGGAACAACAGAAGATATTCGGCAATCTGGAATTTATCCAGAATTATTTTCAAGAATCTAAGAGGTCTATGGAAAAGGTAGTTCAAAAGGAAAAAGAAGCAAAAGCAGCAAGAAATTCTTTCCAAAAGATAATAACTTCTTTATGAAAAGAAGAAGCTGAAAAATCACAAAAGTTATCTATTTCAGAGCAGTTGAAAGGAGATGTAATGATAAAGGTTTGGGAAACAAAAATAGAAGGATATAAAAGAATAACAAAAGGAGTTATTGAAGATTGTCAAAGGATCTTCGATTCCATTGAAAAAGATTCAGTACACAATGGGACAGATGACTTTTCAGAGTTATTAGGAGAAATCAACATTAACAAGTATCAACTGAAAACAAAAGAAGAACTTGAAAGAAAGAAAGCGGAAATCTCAAATATCAAAATGGTCAATATGGCAGAAAAAGAGAAGTGGATGATAGCTTCCAGTTCAAAATTGGAAAAAGTTAAGTCCACAGAGAAAACAATTGCAACCCAGTTGTCAGGCATACAATTTTTTTTTCTTTTCTTTTGAAGAAAACGAAGTACCAGAGGCTCCCAAAGCCTTGGTGAACTTTTTAGAAAAACATGTTCAAGAAGTCGAAGCAGATAAAGAAAGATCTTCAACTCAAAGTTAAAACTTTGTAAATATTTTTATTTTTAGAATTTTGAAATAAATTGTAAACGGTTGACATTAGTTTATGGAACCGAAAGATTAGGAAGTTGGTTAGTTACCAACGGAAAGTTTTGACAAAAATGTATAAATATAATTTCAAGAGGCTGAAACAGGGATTCATAAATTTTGGGAGAAAGCCAATTTTTGTACGATCAGCTTTAAAGTTTATCAGAATATAAATTGCGAACAAGATTCTGGATTCTGCAATTTCGTGACTATGTTTCTTCCCCTGTTATTATCATTTGTTAAATCTTCTTCTTAATGTGTATTTCTAGCAAGTAAATCAATTAGAAATTATATGAAATTGTTGTTTATTATTTCAAATTGGTTTGGATGTTGAATGTGTTACAACTTTTCCTCTGAAATTACTTTAGTGATTTTAAGACCTGTAACCTTTTGTTCCTTAATATTTCCCTTTGTTAGAAATCTTGTTTCTCTTTCATTATTGTTAATCTAAGTATAAGATTCTTTCCAGATAAAAGCCTTATATTTCTCACTGTTGTGTTTCATTGTCCACAATTTCAAAATTGTCACAAAACCAGGAAACAGCCTTGATCATGTCTTTACATTACTGTTTTATATTTTAAAGTTTTTTCATTAATATTTTCTCCGAAAGTCTGAAGTAACCAATCTATAAAAAACCCTTTTACAAACATTTAAAACCCTACCACCCATGACAATTCTTAACGACAAACAACCTAACGTAGAACTCGGTCTACTGGATCAAACTAGCATTGCTTTAAACCTATTTAACACTATCTTACAAACTGCAACAAATAGGACTGAGTTAGAAAGATCGTGGGCTGAAATCGAGCGTGACATAAACATCCAGGAACAACGGGAAGCCAGACAGAGACAGTTGAGAAACTGAATCTGATCTAGTCTTTCTCTGTTTCCTTGTTTTAAAAGTATTATCATAAAGATCTTTATTCGGATGCCTTGATGGTGTGTTTTATAGCCTTAAAACACAAACTCAGGAACAACATATTTTTGGCGTCGTTGCCAAGGAACGAAGTAACGAATTATTTCCCTGGGAAAAAATGACATTGACAATTTATGTTTTTGATAGTGAACAAGAACATAAAACTTTATAAGGCTAAAATTATCTTTCACTTGGCGACTCCACATTTTCTAAACTGGCTAGTAGCCGTAAAAACACTAGAAAAAACCCGGATATCAAATAGACATCGCCAGTCTCGAATCCGGAGAAAATCTTAAAATCAAGAAAATCATTTAAACAAACCCTTTTATTAAATTATACTACAGATCAGCCTGATTTTACAAAATAAAATTCTTCTGAAACTTTTGAACGATCACTTTCGCTTCCACCCTCTTTTGACACTTTTTCTTTTCCCAAATTTCCGTCTCCTATCTTCCAAGAATATCCCCCCCACACTATCCCAACTTCAGTTCCAAATCCAACCATGGCAGGACAAAATGTTGGAGGAGGTGGAGGAGGTGGTGGAGGAGGAGGGAATCAAATACCAGTTCCTATGATTTTTGCCAAAGTGGCTGCTAGGTATGCTCCCCTAGTTCTTCCTGCCCCTCTTCATGATCTCCCTGAAAACTATATGAAGAGCCTCCCTAAATTTACAGGGGAAGGAGATCTAACTGCACAAAAAGATATCAATTTTTTCGATCAATTTGCAAATATACTTGGAATAGAACATGAAGATGTTTATTCCATATTACTTGTTCAAACCTTTGAAGGACAAGTAAGAACTTGGTTTAGATCCTTACAAGCTAGGTCATTAACATCTTATGAAGAGCTAGAGAGTGCATTTATCAGACAATGGGATGAGAGAAAAGATCACCTCTACTACCTAACAAAATTCGAAGCCTTAAAAAAGAAAAATTATGAGTCAGTATT
>ML777533.1:1184443-1196396 GCA_009831015.1 Picea engelmannii | reverse complement strand
CTTGGCTGTAGCTTCCTCTGACACATTCAATAACACTGAATCAGAGAGACACAGTTGAATTGTGTTTTTTGCCTTTCGATCCGTCTTTTTCTAGTCATCTGCAGAAGTTCCTGTAGGTGCAGTACCTAGATCTGCCACGATCCACTGATCTTTTTCCACCAAAAGATCTTCCATCTTGAGCTTCCACAACTCAAATCTTTTCCCATTAAACTTCTCGATCTCCATCTTCAAATTCCTTGCCATTTCTTTTCACCTGAAAAACAATACCAGAGATCTCCCACTGTAACAAGGCTTATCACAGTCCCGAGCCAAACCCTTGATGAAAAAGGCGTGCCCCTGAAGCCAATAAAGCTCTGATACCAAATGAAAATTCTAACCTTGTACAATATCTATTGCAAACTGATATTTAGAAAAGAATAGAAAAGATACAATGGCAAATACAAACATTACATAGAGATTTTTCACCTGTAAACCCAAACCGGGAAAACCAACATATATTATATTCATACATTGTGTTACATTGTTTACAATACAATATACATATAGGAGCCAGTGGCATCCAAAAACCTAACCCAATGACCTGGATTAGTCCAAAACCCTAATTCCTTAATCGGAAATAGAAAACCATCGGCAAAAAACCATGTGCTGAAAAACCACCTAAATATCATGTGGTCCCGGAAATATGTCGTCTCGGTAATATGTCATCCTGGAAATATGTCGTCCCAGTAATATGTCGTCCCGGAAATATGTTGTCTCAATGCGAAAAAAAAATTCGGGGGCACTTCCCCTGAACCCTCGTGTAGGGGGCTCTGCCCCCTTGCACACCCTCTAACCCCCCTGCGCACCCGACGCAAATGCTTAGACACTACTACTCATGCAAAGAATATAACACATACCCAACACTAAGGACTATCAGAACATGATTGAGTTTGATGAGCCAAAGACCCTAGAAGACACTATCCGAAAGGCAAGATATTGTTATGAACAACTTGGGCATCGAACGAAACCTCATGAAGGCTGGAAGTAGAAGAATAGTTTGGGATTCCAAAAAAAGGGGTTTAAATCTCCAAGATTTAAAAATTATAAAAAGGACTCAAGGATGAGTTTCCCAACCCAAAGTGTACACCAGCAGAATTTCCCCTCCTAGAGTGGAAATAAACCTTTTGGATCTACCCCAAGAAGGATTGATAACCCAAAGAACGAACCCTTAAAATGTTGGGGTTGTGGAGAAGAGAATCTACTGAGGGACTACTTGCACCGACAACAGAACAGTCAAATAATTTACAACGTTTAAGAAGCCACCACTGTCAATGACGTGGCCAGGAGTATGCCACAAATTTATGCAGCCGTGGATAATAAACAAGTTGACCACCAAGCTTCAGTGGTGGAGATAGAAGGTATGATTACCAACCATATAGTGTCTATTCTAATCGACCCTGGTTCAAATTTGAGTTATATAGCCCCTAAGGCTATTGATAAGTGTAAATTACAATCACATAAACACGCCAAGCCATGGTTGGTATAGTTATCCACTAGCACCAAAATAAAGGTAGCAGAGGTCATACCAGTCTACCAATTTACTATGGGTGATTTCCCCACCCAAGAAACCCTTAATATATTACCCCTAGGGTCATATGACCTGTTGATCAATATGGACTGGCTAGCCACATATAAATCCAGACTAGACTATTACCATAAAACTTTAGAATGTGTAAGTGAAGGAGGAAGAAGGATAATCCTTTAAGGGATCCAAAAACCTATCTTGGTGAGACGAATATCATCTCTTAAAATGCGAAAATATTGCAGAAAGGGGTGTCCACTATATGAGATATAGGTATTGGAATCAATTGAAAATGACAAACCAATCCTCGAAGACCATCCCATACTAAGAGAATATAGAGATGTATTTTCAAAAGAGGTACTGGGTCTACCTCCGAGAAGGGACATTGAATTCTCAATAGAACTTGCACCAGGAGTGGTGTCGGTGTCTAGGACACCCTACAGGATGAGCACACCTGAGATAGTTGAGATTAAATTACAATTGAAAGAAATGATGGACAAAGGATATATCTGGCCCAGTGTGTCTCCATGGAGAGTCCGAGTCCTATTTTTGAAAAATAAAGACGGTACCCTCCAACTGTGCATAGATTATAGACAACTCAATAAGGTAACCATAAAGAACAAGTACCCCTTACCCAGGATCAACGACTTGTTCGATTAATTGGGAGGTGCTTCCATCTTCTCAAAGATTGACTTGAGATATGGATACCATCAAGTCTGAATCAAGGGTGAAGAAATCCACAAAACTGCCTTTAAGACAAGATATGGTCACTATGAGTTTGTGGTAGTACCATTTGGATTAACCAATGCCCCTGCCACTTTTATGTGCTTGAGGAACAATGTGCTCAGCAAATTCCTAGACAAATTTGTATTGGTTTTTATTGATGATATATTAATTTACTCCAAGAATAGAGAGGAACATGAGGAACATCTTAGGCTTGTACTTCAAGTGCTAAGAGAACATCAGCTCTATGCCAAATTTAGCAAGTGCAACTTTTTCCAGAAACAAACACATTACTTGGGCCATGTCATATCTGAAGAAGGAGTAGCAGTAGAACTTGACAAGATCAGGTCTATCATGGAATGGCCTACCCCAAAGGATGTTTCAGATATCAATTCCTTTATGGGCTTAGCAGGATACTATAAGATATTTATAAAAGGATTCTCCAAGATTGGTTGTCCAATCACTGCCCTCCAGAAGAAGGAAGCTAAATTCACATGGACGTAAGAATGTGAAGAAAGATTTCAATCCCTAAAACATCTACTGACCCATGCACCTGTGTTGAAGACAGTCGATCCTGAAGCTGAATTCCTCATGTGCATAGATGCCTGGAAGGAAGAGCTCAGAGGAGTCCTTATGCAAGGAGGAAGTGTTGTCTGCTATGAATCCAAAAAATTGAATGAGCACGAAGTCAACTATATGACCCATGATCTAGAGCTGGTTGCCATAGTGCACGCCTTAAAAATGTGGAGGCATTATCTCCTGGGAAGGAAATTCATACTTATGACAGATCGCTGTGGATTATGATATCTGTTTGACCAACCAAAGCTCAATGCCAGACAAGTTAGGTGGATGGCCCTCCTTAGTGAGATTGATTTTGAAATCAAACATATTAAAGGAAAATAAAATAAGGTGGTTGATTCCCTTAGCAGAAGTATGAAAACAATTCACCTGACAATGATGAGCACCTGTGAGATGGATGTCAAGGAAAGAGTCAGGAATGCACAAGAAAAAAACACATTCTTCCAGATCGTGACCTCGTACCTAGAGAAAGAACCCACAGGGATAAAGTATGAAGGCTACCAGATGATAGATGGAGGTATGTTAACTTACAAAAATAGACTGTATATTCCATATTTTGATGACTTGAAGAGGTTCATAATGGATGAACTACATAAAATACCCTATATTGGTCATCCAAGATACCAGAAGATGATCACAACCACCGTGAAACAATTCTATTGGCCTGGATTGAAGAAATAAATAGCTGAATACTTAGCCAAATGCATAGAGTTACAATAGGTTAAAGAAGAACACAGACACCCAACAGGATTATTACAACCTCTACCAATCCCAGAATGGAAATGGGAAACCATCTCCATGGATTTCATCACCGGATTACCAACCTCGACCAAACAGAATGACGCCATCATGGTAGTGGTGGATAAATTGAGAAATTCCACTCATTTTATCCCCGTCAAGTCGACTTGCAAGGCAATAGATATCGCCAATGTATTCATGAAGGAGATATTCAGACTACATGGTATGCCTAAAGAGATTGTGTCTGACAGAGACACGAAATTTACTTCCAACTTTTAGAAATCCCTGATGGTTGGTATAGAGACCAAACTGTTGTTTAGCACAACCTATCATCCTCAAACTGATGGACAGATGGAAAGAGTGAACAAAATATTAGAATACATGTTAAGAATGCATGTAATGCATCAACCAAAAAAGTGGGAAGACTACCTGCCACTGGTGGAATTCGTCTACAACAATGGCTACCAAGAATCCCTGAAGATGAGTGCTTTTGAAGTCCTGTATGGTAGGTCGTGCAACACTCCAATTAGTTGGAGTAATATCGTAAATAGAGTTACTATTGGACCGACATGTTGAAATAAATGGAACAACAAATGACTCAGATAAAACAAATTCTAAAGGTCGCTCATAACCGACATAAAAGTTACGCTGACCGAAAGAGAACTCCAAGAGAGTTCAAGGCGGGAGACCACGTATATCTTAGAGTTAGACCTAGGAAGAGTTCCCTAAAGATGGGATCTTGTGCCAAGTTGGAACCTTGGTATTGTGGACCCTTTGAAGTTCTAGATAGAGTGGGACCTGTAGCCAATAGGCTAGCACTTCCTCCCACAGTAAAAGCACATAATGTTTTCCATGTTTTATTACTGAAGAAATATGTACATGATTCTAATCATATAATTGACTGGTCTATGATCTAGGTGGAACTGGAGGGAGAATTCCTACCAGAACCTTAATTCATACTGGACAGAAAGGAAACCCCGCTCAGGAACCGAACCATTGCACAGGTCAAGGTGCAGTGGAGACATTTTGGCCTAGATGAGGCTACATGGGAAACAGAAGATGCCATGAAACGGGCATATCCGATTTTGTTTACTTTTGTACATACATGTCATATTGATAGATAGAACATCGAGGATGATGTTCCTTTAAGGGGGAGGGAATTGTAACATAGTGTTTCCCCCAGTCTGTAAAAATAATTATATTGGCTAAGAACTATGGAAAACTCAAAGATGTGAATGTTTGATTTGACAGACCTTTGTATAAAAGGTCGATGAATGTAAATTATATCATGAATATGTGTCGCATGATTACTGGGAGGGGGATGTGTTGAAAGAGACAATGATGGCTAATGAGAGGTGGTGGAAGGGGCCGAGAATGGCTGCGTTAACTTCCACCGAACCAAAACCGTACTAGTTTGTATGTGCTTGAAAACCAAATCTCACTCTCTGACCTCAGAATGAATTACTCGACAGGATGGTAGGTGGGGAGGCTCCTTAAGAGTAAATGAGGGGATGGGGGGGTGAACCACCCATCCGTAGAAGCTTTCAGGCCTGACCACAGATGGGGAAATTCGCGCCACATGCAACCTCACAGAAAAGGGCAAGGAAAGAAGTGTGGAAGGGGGGGACAGGGAGAGCACGTGCAACAGGGATCACGAAAGGAGAACCAGAGGAAATTTGAAAATACAGAGTCATGAGCAGAGGAGAAGGGGAGTAACCTTCTTCCTTGACTTCTTTGAGCTAGAAGTAGGAGACTAAGTCTCAAAGCATCGTGGTCTAGCTTGGGGGTGGCTAGTGGTAAATCCGGTTGGAATCACTAAGCCTAGAGTTGGGTGGAAACGAGCACCCCTCTCAGCATTCATATCACGTCCGAAATTTCTGATAAGTGTTATATCCTCCATTTGGAATTGAATGTCATGATCACATGCTCATTTTTATATGCTCGTAAATAATTTCCGTATAAAAGTGTTTTCCTTGTGTTTGGATTGGAAATAATGGATGCATTCTTATACTAATATAACTACAAATCATTTAATGTATAGAATGTATAAGTTCAGGATATGAGTCCATTCCCCTGAGGATTGACCCATCTAACTTGATTCGTTCTATGCCCTAGTTTATCCTCCCAAAGACACCTTTTTTGGGAAATTTCCCTTGCATTCTAGAGTCAGAGTGCGTCCCTTGAAAAGACTATCATTGTAGTAAATCCATGAGTTTACCTTGACCCTGTCACGAAGTAAATGGGCTTCGGAGTTTTGGCTCCCGGGAAACCCAGGTACGAGACCCTTCGTCTTCGCACATCACGAAATCTTGACATGTGAAACCCCGAAAAGAGCTTAGCGTAAATGGGCTTCAGAGTTTCGGCTCTCGAGAAACCCACGTGCGAGACCCCTCATATTCACACATCGTGAAATCCCGACATGAGAAACCCCGAAAAGATCTTAGCGTAAATGGGCTTCGGAGTTTCAGCTTCCGATAAACCCAGGTACGAGACCCCTCATCTTCGTACATCACAAAATCCCAAAATGAAAAACCCCGAAAAGAGCTTAGCATAAATGGGCTTCAGAGTTTCGGCTCTCAGGAAACCCAGGTGCAAGACCCCTTGTATTCGCACATTGCGAAATCCTAACATGCGAAACCCCGAAAAGAGCTTAACGTAAATGGGCTTCAGAGTTTCAGCTCCCAGGAAACACAGGTGCGAGACCCCTCATCTTTGCACATCACGAAATCTCGACATGCGAAATCCCAAAAAGAGCTGAGCATAAATGGGATTTGGAGTTTCGGCTCCTGGGAAACCTAGGTGTGAGACCCCTCATATTTGCACATCATGAAATCCCGACATGCGAAACCCCAAAAAGAGCTTAGCGTAAATGGGCTTAGGAGTTTCGACTCCTAGGAAACCCAGGTGCAAGACCCCTCGTCTTCGCACATTGCGAAATCCTGACATGCGAAACCCCAAAAAGAGCTTAGTGTAAATGGACTTCGGAGTTTCATCTCCTGGGAAACCTAGGTGTGAGACCCCTCGTCTTTGCACATCACAAAATCCCGGTACGCAAAATCCCGGTATGTGAAACCCCGAAGTAGTGTAGTGTGAAAGGATTTCGGCGTTTTGGAACCCAGGAAACCAAAGGGTATGAACCCCTCATCTTCACACATCGCGAAATCCCAGTACACGAAATCCCTGTATGTGAAACCCCGAAAGGTAGAGTGTCGGTATTTAATCTGAGTCATTGATCAAGTTGACGATCCGTTAGACCCTTTCGGGTTTTGGCACTTCGAAAGACAAAGAATAGGGGAGCTCTTGCATCGCGATTCTCCGAATTGTGAAAGTTGGAAGCGCCTTTCTGGTAAGGCCTGTGGTCATAGCCAATGATCACATGGGGGAGGATAAGGGAAGGGAGGGTCTGTGCCATGCCCCATAGAAATTCAGGGATTCTGATCCTCAAAGAAAAGACAAAAAGAAAAAAAAAATCTTAGTTGTCATAGTGGGTGTGTGACAGACATAGTATTCTTGAAAATCAACCTCCTCTTCAAAAATTACGTTGTGCCTCATTGAGCTAAACCCTAGTGTTGGAGCTACTCCAACAAATGGTTTTCTGGACGACAGAATGATAATGGAGGGACCCCACTAGTTGAAACCCAATGTTCCATATCCAATGTAATTGATGGTTCATCCATCTGAGTCTCGGCTTGAGTTTTATCGCAAGTTGCAACTCGCCTCCTCAAGTCATTCAGGGACATGCGACCAATTTGGTCCAAGGGCATAAAATCCTAACCAATTAGCGTAACAGAGTTCTGTAAGCTCTCAAAATTATGTTTTTTCGAGGCCCATGTGACTACACTACCCACAAATTCCTGAAACAGTGTTCCTGAAAATCGACCTCCTCTTCAGAAATTGCACTATGCCTCATTGAGGAAAACCCTAGTGCTAGAGATACTCCAACAAATGGTTTTTTGACCGACAGAATGACAACAGAGGGGCCCCACTAGCTGAAACCTAGTGCTCTGGATCAAATTCAAATGATGGATTGCACATCCAAGTCTCAGTTTTAGTTTTATCATGAGTTGCAACTCACCTCCTCAATCCATTAAGGGACATATTGGTATGGAAAGGAAATGCAAAGGAAGGAAAGGGAATGAAATGCAAGGAAATGCAAGGATATCAAAGGAAAGAGATGACATGGCTAAGCATGGCATGACATTGCAAGGCAATGAAAATTCTATCTCTAGGTCTATGTGTAGGTGTATATCTAGGTCTAGGTAAATCCTATTAATTATGATAATCCACATTTGATAACTATGAAGATACCTTATATATATGAATAGATAGAGGTTATGTTTTGACATCGAAATTATCATGCAAGTATTTTTATCTAAGATATATAGGAACCCAAGTTGTATAATTTCATTCTTAATGAATCCTTTGATTGTATTTTTTATCTATTAAACTTGTTCATTTATTACAAGCATTATTTATGTATTAAACTTGTTCATTTAGTACAATCATTATTTATGTATTAAACTTTTTCATTTAGGTAATAAAATTGTTCATTTTTGTATTAAACTTGTTCATTTAGTCAAGGAATGGAACGACATGGCATGGAAAGTGAAGGAAAGGTAAGGCATGGAATGGAATGGCATGGCATGGTATGGAAACACATGGCATGGAAATGAAAGGCATGGAAAGTGAAGTCAAGTCAAGGCATGGAAAGGCATGGTATGGAAAAGCATGGCATGGAAAGGCATGGTATGGAAAGGCATGGCATGGAATGAAAATGCATGGAATCAAAAGTGAAGGCAATGCAAGGCATGTCATGGCAAGGAAAAGCATGGGAAGGCATGGCATGGAAAATGAAGGAAAGACAATGCATGGCATGAAATGGAAAGGAAAGGCATGGAAAGTGAAGGCAAGTCAAGGCATGGCATGGCAAGGAAAGACATGGAATTGCATGGAAAGAAAAGGCATGGCATACCTTTCCTTCACTTGCCTTCAAGGCATGGCATAACATTCCAAGGATACCATACCATACCATACCATGGAAAAGAAAGGAAAGGCATACCATATCATACCATACCATACCAAGGCAAGGAAAGGAATACCATACCATAGCACACTATACCATGCCATGTTAAGGCCATGAATACCATACCATACCATGACAAGGATACCATACCATACCATGCCATACCAAGACAAGGAAAGGAATGGAAATTCAAGGCATGGCATGGCATGACATGGTAAGGCAAGGCAAGGCAAGGCATGGAATGGCATGGCAAGGAAAGGAAAGGAAAGGCATGGCATGGCATGACATGACTTGGAAAGACAAGTCATGGCAAGGCATGGCAAGGCAAGGCATGGTATGGCATGGCAAGGCATTCCATTGGAAGGCAAGGCATGGCATGCATGCCAAGGAAAGGAATGGAATCGAAAGTCATGGCATGGTAAGGAAATTCATGGCATGTCATGCCATGCAAAGGAAAATAAATGAAAGGCATGGCATGGAATGGTATGGCATGGCATGGAAAGGCATGGAAAGGCAAGGAAAGACAAGGAATGACATGTAATGCCATGCCATTGAAAGGAAATGCATGGCAAGGCAAGGCATGTCATGACATGAAAAGTCATGGAAATGGAAGGAAATACATGGAATGGCATGGAAAGGTAAGGAATGACATGGAAAGTCATGGCATGGCAAATTAAGGAATATCATGGCATGGAAATACAATGAAATGCATGGCATGGCATGGAAAGGACATGAAATGGATGGCATGGAAAGGAAAGGAAATGCATGACATGGAAAAGCAAGGAAATTCAAGGCATGGCATGGAAAGGAATGAAAAGGAAAGGCATGGAATGTCATGGCATGGAAATGTAACACAAGGCAATGCAATGTAAAGTATGGCATGGTATGGAAATTCAAGGCAAGGCAAGGCAAGGAACCTCATGGCAAGTAATGACATGGAATGGAAAGGAAAGGAATGGCATGGAAATGCATGGTATGGAAAGGAAATGCAAGGCATGCAAAGGCAAGTCATGGAATGGCATGGAATGACAAGGAAAGGCAAGGCAATGAATGTCTTAGCAAGGCATAAGTAAAGAAAGGCAAGGAAAGATATACCATACCATACCATACCATGGTTTTGCAAGGAAAGGAAAAACATACCATACCATATCATACCATATCATACCATGGAAAGGAAAGGCATACCATACCATACCATACCATGGAAAGAAAAGGCATACCATACCATACCATACCATGGGTTAGCAAGGCAAGGAAAGGCATATCATACCATACCATACCGTGCCAAGAATACCATACCATACCATACCAATTCAAGGCATACCAAGGCAAGGAATACCAAGGCAAGGCAAGGCAATGCAAGTCATGGCATGAAATGGAAAGGAAATGCAAGGAATGGCATGGCATGGCAAGGTAAGGCATGACATGACAAGGAATGACATGGCATTGCAAGGCAAGGAATTACATGGAAATACATGGCATGAAATTACAATTCATGCAAAAGAAAGGCATGGCATGGAAAGGAAAGGCAAGTCAAGGCATGGAAATGGCATTCCATGGAAGGAAAGGCAAGTCAAGGCATGGAAATGGCATTCCATGGAATGTCTTGGAAAGGCATAGAATTGGCAAAGCAATGGAATGGGATGGAAATGCATGGAAATGGCATGGCATGGGATGGATTGGAAATGCATGGAAATCGAATGGCATGGAAATGGAAATGGAATGGCAATGGCATGATATGTAATGGCTTGGAAAGGCATGACAATGGCATGGCAAGGCATGGAATGACAATGGCATGGCACCACCAGGTTTGCGGGATTGGTTTTAGGAGGGTCCTTTGTCTCCTTGTGTGCTCCAACACAAAAAATGGGTAGGAATGTGAAATAAACTCTCATAGATGGTGAAGGGAAAATAATAATGGTTTCAAGTCTCCCTAGATGAATTTTGGTACCATAGAATTACTTTCAATGGTGTTTCATGAAATGTAACCTCAAAACCTGTATTTTTAGGTGGAAAATGATACCCATTCTACGATCTATTTTCCATGTGAACTCTCTCTTTCACTTGATCAAAATCAATAAGTTTAGTGGACATCATGGAATACTGAATAAATGTTATTAATAATTGATGGGTTTAACAAAATTTACATATACCCACTGTTATCACTGAAATTTCGTTCGCAACATTGCATGTAAATGGTTACATGATGCAGGAGCATCTCCCACATCAAGCGAGTCAGCATGGAAGCCAAAGGACAGCTGGACTAGCGCCAACACACATTTTGAGAATCACCTTGGAAGTTGTTGCGCGATCTTAAATGAGCCATTAAGATGAGGCACACTTGTATAATGTAATCGGACCTTCCGCCATTAGCTCTCATCCTTAGTAGGTAGGAGGCATTTAAGATAGTTAATGCAGGTAGATAGAATTTAATTCTAGATTAGACTGTTTGAGAGTGCAAGAGGGAAATAGGATATAGACACCCTCATTGTGCATTGTAACAATAATCAGAGTTAGAATCAAGGAAGAGCAAGAGCATGAAGAGAGTTGTGTAAGAACACCCATGTACTGATATTTGAATTAATAGAAGAGTTTCATTCAAATTCATGGTTTTGTGTTGTTCTCTGTGTATTGATGTTGAATGATATGCTCATTTGATGTTTTCATCCTATAAATTTTCTTTATATGCTACGTATATGATTTCATGTTTGAGTTTGAAGTCTGAGAGGAAGAAGAAATGAGTTTCAATTGTTTCTCTATCTAAGCCAGAGGTTCCTGCAAGGAGTGCAGCCGAAGTGTCCGCAAGGAGTGCATTGACGAAGGGTTCAGATAGAGTAACTTTTGTTCTGGATTCATGCTTGAGTGCAGACAGGCACAGGAGCCATGCAAGGAGTGCACAGGCTGAGTGAAGTTTAGGGTTGTGAACCTGAGCAAAGAGGTGAAGACTGTTGTTGCAGGTTGTGCAGAGTCGAAGATTCATCACTTAGGAGTGTCTAAAGGTTTCCGCAAGGAGTGAGAGCAAGGGATCTTTCGAAGAGGACGCAGAGTTGTGGTTTAAAGCTCAGGAAGGATAAGGCCTTCGAAGTTGTTGAAGGGTAGAATAGGAGCTTGTGTCGTAGAGTGGTTAGAAGGCATTGCAAGTTCAGGTGCAACTGAACGAGTTCCGTGGAGAGGAACACTTAGTCGTTTCATAGATTTCATCAGGAGGAACGGACGGATAGAGTTCTCCGAGGAGAAACCGTGAATCTCCGTGAGCCATTGGATCTTGCAGAGGTGCAGGGGAGATACAGTGACGTATTCTCGAGAGGTTAAAATCTTAGGAGGGATAG
>ML777533.1:1160433-1171492 GCA_009831015.1 Picea engelmannii | reverse complement strand
AATGTGAATAAATGAGTTGAGGTTGAAAATTCGACGAAATCTCCCAATCAGAGGTCAATGATGAAAACCTATTGTCGAAAGCGAGGAAACCTGCCATTGAGGCATGCAAGTTCCAAGGTACCAAATAATTTCTAAGTCTTGTTTTCTGATAATGAGCTGGAGTCGATGGAACAAAACTTATCACATGAGGGCCTTGATGTATTCCCCATCAATGACACAAAATGAGTAACAAATTTTGAAGGTGAAATAGATTATGATGTAAGTTGGACTGGACGCAGGGAAGGCCGACACAGAGAGAATAGACAACTACAGATGGCTGACTCAATAGAGGTTTCAAAAGAACTTCTCTTGAACACATGAATGACACGACCAATGATTTGGCAGTATTGACTCAGAGATGACTCAGGATATGACCTTGTAGAAATTTGACTGAGAGACAAATGGATTTCCCAAACCGGCTTTAGATAACGAATAGGGGGGTGTCATGTTCAAGAGAGACACTTACTATCAATAATATGAATATGAAAACACATCCCTTTTCCAAATTTCCCCCCACCATTTCTGGTGAGTACCTCTTTATTTTTATGCAAGCTTGAGGAGGATAACATATGCTTGTTGATGTAAGCTTATCCTTCGGATGAGTCCTTCGGAGTATTTTTAACGAACCCTAAGAAGGAGTGGTTTGGTCCCATTACAGGTCTTTCGATGCTTGTTTAACGAGTCCAAAGATAGAAAATTCGAAGGTTTTTCATGATTATAGAGTCTGGAAAAACACTCAAAAGAGAACTCTCTCAGTTCTTTTTTCATAAAATAGTTTGATGAGACCGAAAAAGAGATAAATTATAACTCAACAGATGCTTTCTTCAAATACTCTAACGAGCGTGAAAATAGCAAGGTTGCTCAGCAATCTTTTCATGTTTAGAGAGTCTGAAAAGAGATTAAAGAGGACTCCAGGGGGTTCCTTTTTTGTATAACCTTGTTGAGCCCTAAAAAGTGATAAAAGTGTGCTCGATTACGTTCTCATGTATTTTAGAGCATGAGAACGGACAAAGACCAAGCTTGAGGTTTTGTGCAAAAAACCATAAAAAACAACTCAAACGCACGATGAAAAAAGAGAAAAAACCCATATCCCTGTGTATGGACGTTGAAGTCATTATGTCTGCAAAAATTTGCACTCATAAGGGTATTAGGCATTAGGTTTAATAAATAAAACAATTATAAAAACCAACAAAAATGGTAAAAGTAAATATAAGTGGGTAAAAGTTCTTTTTACCATAGTCATTGTAACTTTGCCAAGATTTTAGCTCAAAACCCCTCTTTTGCCCTTGAATTTCGGTGCTCGATTGCGGAAGGTACGAACAACCATTTGGAAAACCGTCTCCGATGGTGAGGTAAGCTCCTTGTCTTCTACCTTCTTCTTATGTGTCTTATGTAGGCATATGGTTGTCACCATGGTTCTGGAATGGCATGAAAGAGAGCATGAAGAAGATTATGCTATTGTCGAGAATAACCTGGGCACCATTTCCTCTTTGCAAGATTGTGGTCTCCTGAAATTATTTCGGATCCCGGGCATGAAGGCCCAAGTCAGGTTGTTGGAGTACCTCATTCATATGTGGGACATGGACCAAAAAGTATTCCACGTAGGGATCCACACATTGTCCTTGGATATCGAGGACATTTATTTCTTGATAGGACTGTCACGGTGTGGGTACCATGCTAGCTTGACTGGTAGCCGAGGTGGTGGGCTGCCTATGAGTGAATACTGCCATTTGTACTGTGTTCCAGAGGCAGAAAGAAGCAAAGGAAAAGTGGTCATTTGGGAGATGCAGGATTTGAACCTTCACACTATTTTGTTCACAATTTCTCATATGGTTGGGAGCGCTGCTCCACACATGGCTCTCCAGAGATACTTTCAGTATGCCATAGAGTGTACTAAGCCTCGGGTTTTTAACTGGTCATATGCAGTGCTTCATAGCGTGAAGAGGCAGTTGAAAAAATGTAGGAGAGGCGACCTGAAGCAATTTGGCTATGGGTCATTGTTGGTGTCCTTCTTTCTTGAGAGGGTTCCCTTGCTGAGGTTGCAAGTTGAGTGAGGTTTATCATCTCTAGAGGATCCAAGAATGCTGAGGTGGTTTAACCTCATGGCCCGTCATGTAGCTGGACCAATCATCAAATACAACGATTCCTTCATTGACTAGTTGCGACCACAGATGCTGATGGTCGATGATTATGCCTATGCCAGGTTGGACTTCCAAGGGGATCCAGACTTGGCCCTGCCCGAGGGCACTCAGTGGGGGGATCTCGGTAAGAAGTACACATTTTTTAATTTTTAAATGTTTTTGTGAATTTTTTCATATGCAAATGTTTTTTATGTTCGTCCAAGATCTAATTACAAAAATTCATTTTCGATGACATAGACGTGGGGCCTTATCGACCTCTAGGTACTTCTCCTATTTAACAACGAGGAGAGGTGGCTCTAGTTCCACGATGGGACGCTGAATATTATGAGGCAATGGAACAAAACTTAGAGGGTTTGACTGCAGACATTCCAGACATGCCTCTTGGAGAGGTTTCGCGACGTTATCAGCATCATATAGTGGGGGTGTCAAAGTTTGTTGGCCGACTACTTTGTAGGGTTGCCTGGGCAGTCATGTGTTACCATGAGCATCATCCATGATGTCACTTTTTAGAAGCTATGAGCTTTAGATTTTGAAATTTTGGTCCTTGGACAAAACTTTTTTGTAAAAAACATTTTGATCGTTATATATACATACGACTTCTACCGGCTTATCTTGTGTTCTGTGATACTTGTGATGTGATTGATTTATAAATGACCCAAATATCTTTCTAATACATAGTTAGCTAATGCATCAGTTAATGTATTTAGACATTAGGAATATGTTGATACAAATATAATAAAAATAACGTTCTAAGAGGCGAATTCGCAAATATACCCTTAACAAAGTAGGACTTCGAATATCATAGAAATTACTTAACTATAGTACTACGAGCTTCGAATCGAGTCATATAACCAAGTGACAGATACCGAGCGAGATAGCATCAATAAACAATTTGATAACGGCACTATACTCTGCAATATTTTTGGTCGAACGACCGAGGCACACACCTCGTAGAGTGATAAGTTCGTTTGTAGGGGCGTAAATTGCCCAGGTAGCAGAAGAAAGGTTCTGAGTACTACGTCTAGTGCCATTAGTGAAGCCAATGTGGGGTAGCGAAGACTCTGACATCTGGAAACCAAACACAACGTAACATAAGGGAAGAGACCAGATAACAAAAAAAGTAAACTACAGTAACACACAAGAAGTATGATACAATAAAATACAAGTACTCGTGCACAAGTGATCTTATGCATAGTACTTCTTTAAGTACAACCCATTTCTGGGTTCACTCAAAGGGATACCATCATAATATACTAACTCGTAATCTCCTTTCTCCAAAACTCGTCTAATGATATAAGGACCTCGCCACATGGCTTCAAATTTTCCAGCTCCTAACATATCTCGATCTTGTTTGTAGAGGAGAACTAGATCTCCTTCGAAGAAAACATGAGGCTTCACATGTTTTTCGTATTGGGCCTTGACACATTTCTTCTGGGCTTCTATGACTAAGGTGGAATCACGTTGAGTTTCGCCTAATCACATGAGATACAATAGACGTTCTTCCTCGGTAGAAGTGTTTGGTAGGAGTTCGACGACTAGTTTTAAGGAGGGTATCTCACATTCAATCGAGAGGATGGCTTCCAGACCATAGACTAACCGGAAAGGTGTAAACCTAGTAGTGGACTTAGTGGATGTCCTGTAAGCCCACAATGCTGAAAACAACATTGTGTGCCAACTTGTCTTGTGAATCCCTATCATTCGTTGAAGCATGGTTATGAGAACTTTGTTAATTGCTTCGACTTGGCCATTGTCTTGTGGGTAATAGGGTGTTGAGTTTTCATGGTGAAGACCCAACTTTTCAGTGAGTTCAGACATCATGAATTTTCTAAAGTGGCTACTGTGATCAGTGATGATATCCTAAGGAACACCAAATTGAGCTATGATGTGATTAAAAATGAATAATGTTGTGGTCTTTCCAGTATTGTCAAATGTCGGCATCACCTCGGCCCATTTCGTAAAATAATCTACGACTACAATAATGTATCCATGCCCCCCGGCCGAGTAGGGGTGACATGTCATGAAATCGATGCCCCATTTCGCAAAGGGACCAACGGAGACCACAGGGTGAATATGAGCGGGATGTGACCACATCTTATGATTATAGGTCTGGCAAACGTGGCATTTTTGGACAGCGATTATGCAATCGTTAAATAAAGAAGGCCAAAAATACCCTGCTTGTAAGATCTTCTAGGCAGTAGCATAACCAGACATATGACCACCATAGGCTCTAGAATGGAAGTCATTTAAGGCTTTCTCGGCTTCGTCGAACGTGAGGCAGCGTAAAAAAACTGAGTCAATCCCACGACGATAAAGAGTATCCCCAAGGATAATATATTGACGGGCTTGGTAGCGTATTCGACGTCAGTCAGTACTGGAAAAATTGGGCTGGAAAGTTTGGGTTTGGAGATATATGATAATATCTCCATACCAAAGATCATTAGAACTAATTAGGAAAAGGGATTCATCGGGTAATGAATTGGCTGCTACATTTTCCGTTTTAGAGTAGGGAAAGTCACATATCAACTCAGCAAACACTAAGGACTTCTTAGACATAGTTCGTTCAAATTCCAAGTCAAACTCCTGGAGTATCACGATCCATTTGGAGTAATTTCCCCCTAGCAATTGACGTGTGAGAATGTGTTGCATAGGGTTGTAGTTAGAAATTACCGTAGTCTTGCGAGAGAGGATATAGTGCCGGAAACATTGAACTTCTTGGACGGCTGCCAAGGCTAGTTTTTCGACATGTAAATACTTGGTTTCAGTAGGCGTTAGACTTCAAATCAAGTAATAGATAACATGTTCGTCATGAGAATCATCCTCTTGGATGAGAACCATAGCAATGATGTAATCCGAGGCGGCGAGGTAGAGGAAATAATCATGACTATAATCGGGGGGGAAGAGAAGTGGAGCACGTGTTAGGGATAGTTTCAAAGCTTCGAAGGCTTTGTTTATGATGGTATCCCATACGAGCTTAGACCTCTTTTTGAGGAGTTGAGTAAATCCAAGAGTTATCTCGGCGTATTTTAGGATGAAACGACGAAGAAAGTTTTCTTTCCCTTGCAAACTTTGTAACTGGCAAAGTGTAGAAGGAGGAGGGAGATTGAGAATCGCCTCGACCTTTAAAGGATCTACCCTGATCCCTTGACATGAAACAATAAATCCTATAATTCGACCAAATTCTACGCAAAAAATGCATTTGTGAGGATTCAAGCGTATATGGTAAAACTGACAGCGGATGAAAATGGCTCGGAGGTGGATTGGATGATCGACCTGGCGCATGGAATGAGCGGGTAAGTCATCAAAATATGGTTGCACGATGTGCTTGATATCATGGAAGGCATAAGACATAGCACACTGAAAAGTTGCACCAGTGTTCTTTAGACCGAAAGGATGTTTTCGATAGGCGAAAGTGCCCCAAGGACAAATGAAAGTAGTTTTGTGTTTATCCTTGGGAACAATATTGATCTGATTATATCCAAAGAAACCATCCATTAGAGATAATATTTCACTTATGGTGAAATCGTCGACAATATGATCCATGAAGGGGGTAGGAAAGTTGTCTTTAGGACAAGCTTTGTTAATATACCTATAATCAATGCATACATGGATTGTGCCTTGTTTCTTGTCAATCGGGACAATATTGGAAACCCAGTCAGTGAGGGCCACCGGGTAAATAAATACGACTTTGAGAAGTTTTTCGACTTCAAGCTTGATAGCAACTGCCTTACATGGGTGAACTGGACAAAGGCATTGCCGGACAAGTTTAGTGTTTGGGTATGTCTTAATCTCATGTATCACAATGTCCGAGTCGATGCTTGACATTTCTTCATATCTCCAGGCGAAGGCGTCATGAAATTATTTGAAAAGTGACTTGTAGGTGATGATTTCATCAGGGGAACATAAAGCTCTGATATGCACATTTTTGACAATTCCAGGTTTGATGGATATGTCAAGGGGAATAGTGGGTGAGATATTGCTTAAGTTCCCTTGGGCAAACACATCGTGTGTGGACTCGGGAACTGTTGAAATGATGACAACGGTCGACGGGGTGGAGATTCATTGGTAGCTCTCAATGGTGCGTTGTTCCAGGAAGAGGATGGAACGGTGATGTCCATCATTCCAAGGGGTGTCTTCCATGACAGACATGATCATCTTGTCCGTGAGAAAAATGACACGGAAAGGATCTAGAGCTAAATCACCAAGAGAGGGAGTAGAAGGGGTTGCCGATTGAATGGCCTGATAGGTAGATTCGACCATACTTAAAGGCATTTCATCGCCATAACGAAGATGATCGTCAGGGTCGGGTACCATTCATGGGTCGTGAGATGCAGGGGTTATATGAATCGAGGTGGAGATCATGTTTATTGAAGCGACAGATGAGTGTGGAACATCGGGTGGTGGAATGGGGAAGGTAGCCATTAACGAAGAGTCTTTGAGAAGACCTACACTAAAGTTCTCATAACTCGGTGGGGTTTTAGCGATGAACAGTATGTTGTCAGTACGCGTATCTGAGTTAAAGAAGGTTAATTGGTTGATGGTGATTACTTTTCCTTGATGTGGGAAACGTACAACAAGAAAAAGAGTCAACACAACTGTGCACATGGAATCGATCCAACTACGACCAAGCAAAATATTGTAATCGAGAGGAGTGTGAAAGACTTCTACTTTGACTTGGACAGTTTTGCCTTCTAGCATGATTGGTAATGAAGGACACTATAAGGCTTAAAACCAGATCCATTGAAGAATTGGAGTGTGTTATGGGATTCAATCAAAGAGGGAGAGCCGATGTCTTTTCAGCAGGTAACAGACATGACACATGTCGAGGCACCCTCGTCGATAACTGTTCTACAAATGTTTTTGTCAGAGAAAATCACTTGGATTTGGAATGCGAGTTGAGGGGGTAACCTTGGAATGTGATCTTCCAAGTCAAAAATTATTAAATTCATGTCCATCAGGTCGATTCCACCAATAGCTTTCAACAGTGCCTTCCGTTGTGTGGGGCAACTTTGAAGGACTTCGAGGGCTGACATCGTGGAAGGTGCTTAGGCTATATCTTAAACAATGTTGTAGTTCTAGGCAGCATGAGCATGAGGATTGAAAGACGATTTCCGAATGACGCCCTTTCGAGGAGGATGAAGAACTGTGTCGAGGCTCGGTCATTCGAGATGAAGAGGACCATTGGTAGGTGGAATCGTGGAAGATGGTTGGACCAACGAACGAGGTGTATCATCAACCTTCTCCTTAGAGGGAGAATAATCTTTGGCTTGAATGGTAAGTGCGATGTCGATCTTCTTTGAATCACCATTACACATTAATATGTAAGATGTAGTGGAGGGGCATAGTTGGTCGTGAATGACCAATTGAGCCTGTGGTTGAGAAGGGAAGGGTTGTGAGAAAATGGTCGGAGTGGGGGGTTTCAGGGCCCCTTGAAGGAACTTGGTAACCTTGACGTGTCATGGATAATCCTTCATGTAGTGATCATCACCACATATAAGACAAGGGTATCGAGGTTTACGCTTATCTCTATCGTCAATAAGTGGAGTTTTGGTTCTCTTTGCTTGCAAAGTATTTTTGTCCTCCTTATTCTCACCCTATCCCTTTCTGGATTTGTTTTTACCGGCTAGGGTAGATTGAACCACATTTACCTCAGAAGTCTTGTCTGTGGGAGGGGTAGGAGACGGAGCATTTTGAACATTAGAAGAAGCACGTTTGGGGTTGTTGTTTGAGGAAGAATGTGGTTGGGCATGGAAAGTGCCAATCACATCGTCAGTTGCATCAGAAGCAGCTAGAGTAGTTGAAGTGGCGAAAGTGGAAGGATGAGGTGTGTCAGGGAGTAAGTCGTAAAGAGTACCCATTTGTGAGTAAACGAGGTCAAGGTATTGAGAACGACTTATGGCATGTTCTTCTGTGACAACTCAACCCATGGTGATGTCATGACCAATGTCATTCACAAATGACTTTGTGAACCATTCTGCTAGCAATTGATCTGGAAGTTCGAGTTTGATGAGATGTCGTCTCCATCGCCACTCATGAATGTGATCGGATATATGAGTGGCTTTGTTTTGTTTGAAAGAACGTAAAATCTCAGTCCCTATTTCATAACGGATCGATAACTAGTAGTGGGTGAGGAAATCCATAGCTAGGGTGTTGAAGTCGGTGAAGAAACCTCGTGGTAATTCTATATACCACATCGTGGCAGAGCCTGTGAGAGTTCTTTGAAAAAGACGTAAGCGAATAGAGTCATCCATCAAGGAGTTGGATGAGCACTAGTGGTGAAAAGTCATCACGTGATTGTTCGTGTCTTCTCCCACTTTGCCATCAATTTAGGGATGTTAGATGGTAACTTGGCTAGTATAGTGGGCCATTGGGGAGAGTGACAGATTGGATCATTTAAAATCCTTAACAAATTCAGGAGGTCCAAAGTGGCCAAGAAGCGTAATTGTCTATTCACATGTGGGTACTGGTGGCTTTGGGGAGGGAGTCCCATTGACAAACTAGTGGGACCATAAGAAGTCTGCATATAATGCGAATACCCAGGTATATTCGGTGGTTGTTGTGGAGGAAAGTAGCTCATGGGATTGTATCCTTGAACAGGGACGTGAGTTTGAGCATTCGATCCCCAAATAGGATTGGACGTACCTGGATATGGTTGGCCTATACTAGGGGGTATAAACGATGTAGCTGGAAGTTGTTGCCCCCATTCGATTAAGGATTATGTTGTATCATATGGTTCCAATACTGGGCCAAGGATGGAGGTATGTTTTGTCTGTAGGGTGGGGTCGGTGGGGGTTGTCCTCTAATCAGGGGCTGAGTTCCAATTGGAGGTTGTCCTCTAATCGAGGGTTGAATTCCAATTGGGGGTTGTGTTCCAATTGGGATTTGTGTTCCAATATGAATTTTCCCTATAAGGGGGGGTTGAGTCAAACCTCCTTGGTGAAATTGTCCACCAATAGGAATCTGGTAATTTGGTGTGAACAACGGAATGGTGCCACTAGGATTAGTGTCTCTGATAGAGGATGAAAAAGGTCCTTCGAAAGGGGGTTGAGGAGGTGTTGGAATGAAGTCAGGAGGAGAGTGCGCAGAAGAAGAGGGACCACCAGGAGTTCCAGATGGGGTTTGCATAGGAGTGGTAATAGAATCATTCAATGCATGGTATCCGGGTGGAACCATCGGGGTGACACTGGGTGAGAGAAGTGTGCTAATGGGAGCTTGACTAGCCATTGTAATCCCAGTTTGAATACTCGTAGTATCTGTGTAATGGACCATTTCTAAAGGGAGGGTCAAGATGTGGTCAACTCATGGAGCTTCTGTACCAGGAAAATAATAAGAAGTAGTAAAACGTATTGCATCTGGGTCAGAGGTTTCAGGGAACGCAAGTGAGACGGTAATTTCAACGCCTGCTCCTCAGCCAAAGAGATCCCGTCTAAAAATGACAGTAGACCAAAACGGATCTTGGCCCTCGGGTCCTAGAAAAGGTCCAATCGGTGATCCATAAGACACAACAACTAAGTCTCCAGAATAATTCACTCGCATAATACGTCTCTCAGAATTGGGGTGAAGTCGAAAGTCCTCTCGAGAATTGGTAATTCAAAACTGTTCTAGAGATTCAGTTCTTTCTACTTGTGGAGTAGTGACATCTTGGACTTCACTTTGTTGAGGAGATCCCTCAGGTGAGCTTGTAGGAAGGGGTTGAGAACCTTCCATATTTTCTGGAGGTAAGCCCTACATTCTACGTGAATGACGTGGAGGGTCTATTGTGAATGAGTTACAAACTTACGAAAAAAATTCTATGGTCAATTTGGGTAAACAAACAGCATGCGCTAGTAAAAAATCTAAGAAACAACACCAAGCAAACAAGACCTTCTAATTCTGAAGTTACTAGTTGGTGATGAAATCCAACGTCATGGAAATGAGACGAGAAGGGGTTGGGCTAGGGTGTAAAAGTTACATTGATGACCTACTTAATGGAATTACACCCTGGTGCAAGCTCCCACACATAGTCATGGGTATACCCTCCAAGGAGCCCGAGTGAGTTTGGCCAACGTTGATTTCAGGTACTGTGAAGACTTGCCCCTTCACAATCACCTTGCGTAAGACCCTAAAAAGATAGGCCACTAAGGTTAACACTAACAACAATAAATCCTAGGGGGACAATCGACAGTCCGATCCACACGCAAGGGTAGGGTATCTAGCCTGAAATCAACTTGAGAGGCTTCCACTCATCATTGTGGGTATACCTCCAAGTGACCCCTGTAATACGTGTAATCGCTACACCGATATCAAAAAAGAAGGGTGAGTAACTCTGTCAATATCAATGCGACCTCGGGTTTGACCCTTGTGTGAGAAGGGCTTCCCAGGACAAAACGTTGTAAATGGAATTTGACACTCCTTAACACAAGATTCTATTGTGTGTTTTGTGCTTTGGAGAGTGTATCTCTCTACCTATTCCAAATCTCTAGCCTAGCTAATTGTTGGTGTAATAGAGTCCTAGAAAAAAGTTACTAGTTAAATTTTTTAAATTGCGCAATATTTTTAAGGGTTGTTGTTACTCAAAGAAAACAGAGATGAAACCGATGTTGTGTGAGAATATGACCCAACAATGCATAGATAGGAATGAAATACGTCAATTTTCGTTCGATGAATCCTATGTACGGGAGGGAAAGAGAAGTGTTCCGGAACAATCTTGAACTACGATATACAATCTTCTTTAAAATGCAATCTCAACGAATCATGTAATAATGACAAATCTCTATTTGTTCTATTTCAACAATTGATTTCCAATATTTGCAAAATGAAAATGCTTTTAAAAAGAAAAATGTTTTTTACTTTTCAAAAAGATCTACACCATGGTGGTGAAAGTGAGGAAAACCAATAACTAA
>ML777533.1:1132900-1147657 GCA_009831015.1 Picea engelmannii | reverse complement strand
TGAAATTTTTACCACAGATACCTTACTAATTTCTGTAAATGGCCTTTAGAGTTCAGGGTCTGAAACATTACATAAAATGTTTTATAGCGAAAATTCCACAATGACTCATTTCAGGATGATTCCATAACCCTATCTTGTACAGGCTTTATCTATGACAGTATAAGGTCTCAGGAGCTGAATTTTGAACCCAACGTACCCTAATCCGTCTACTAAATATCCTCCAAGAGGTTCCTTCTGAAACATTGTAGAAAAACATTTATAGCGAAAATTCCACGGTGTCTCAGATGTAGCAGAGAAACCCCAAGACCTTGAGCTCTGATACCATATGTTAAGAACCAAACATCAATATAGCATAGAAAAACCTCAGGAAAAGTACTCAACGCCTTGAAAAAGAGACAATTTCAGATAATAAGCCTCTTCAAGGGGGAAACCCCCTTTTACCCCACTTAAATGTTCAAGTACAAGATGATTCAAAATGAAAATGTCTCCTTGGTATATATAGGAGACTAGGAGGTATAATTACAACTAATGGCCTAAAGCTGACATAAATAAAATAACATTACTAATATAATATGCCCCAATTAAGGGGTAATGAGCCAATATTAGGTCTTAACAAATTCCTTCACCAATTCTTCAATTAATCTTTCTTAACCTTTTCCATGAGAATCCTTTCAATATATAGGAGAGGGTGAGATGGTTACATGGATGAGAATGATCCCACCAAATCAGGGAAACCAGTAAAAAGACAACCATTTGAATGCCAACCAATTCTCTAGAAGATCCTCTTCCAGAACCCTCGAGACTTCATCTCTTTTCCAAGCTTAAAAACAAGTTCGCACCCTAGGTATAGAGCAACCTACGAGAAGTTCACACCCTAGATGAAGGTGGCCTATGAGAATGGGTTATTCTCGTGCCCTAGGCCATATGTAGCCTACGAACTCACTTTGAAAATATGTTTTCTGGAAGGAGATAAATGCCACTTTTCTCAAGAGAAAGTTCTTGTTGGGAACCTGAGAACACCATTGTTAATACATCACCAAGATGACCAAAATCATGTGTAACACCAATTCACCCACTCAACCATCTCACACCCTTGTGAGTGCCACTAGTTTGGGATCAACTTTTCTTGGCTCGAATTTATTTGGGTTCAATTCCCAAGGCCATCCATTCACTAGCTCTCCTTCACAAGGAGGCAGGGGGAAAACTTCTTCTCAAAGGAGAGGTACAACCCCACCAAATCCCCCTCAAGGGTCAAGTACACTACTTTCTCACACCATGGCTTGAACTAATCCTCCACCACACCCCCCATGCCATATTTTCCATCTCTCAACATTCCTAATTTGATTAAACTCACGAATGATCCTATATTACATGACCCCACACGACCCAATACGCCTACTAAACTACCTTCACATATTCCAAAATTTGAAGGAAAATCGGGAGAAGATGCTGCCAACCATGTCATGATCTTCCACTTATGGTTATCTTCAAACAAAATCATGGATTTTTCCATCCAATTAATTTTATTTCAACGAGCACTCACTATTCCATCAGCCAAATGGTATGTGGATGAAAAATCAAGGTCCCACGTGACTTTTGAATCCTTGGCCAAAGCCTTTTTGGCCTTTTTTCAACTACTAATTTTTCATGACACTGGTTTAGAACTTCTCTCCAAGTGAAAACAAACCTCAGCTATGCATATTGCCAACCACATACACGAATGGTGTCGGCGACGTAGTTTATGTAAAGCAGAAACCACCAAAGAACAATGCCTCGATTGGTTTCTAAAATCACTCGTATCCATACTTGCCAAAGATGTGGCATCCACCTTCCCCCAATCCGAAGAGGAAGCCATCAACAAGGCTCAACAGTTCGACCTCATTTATGCTTAATCATGTTACTTATGTAGAGTATTACCTGATGCACCTAGACCTATACCATTTGGCCAGGACAAACCTGGCATGTCTCACACTGCAGATGGGTTGACTAGTACCATGACACACCAAAACCCGTACATACAACCAACACCTATGTATGGTACACCACAATATATGTCGACATATGGAGGGCCATCTTATTACCCTCCTCCCCCTTACCAACAACCATATCCTGTTACTCCCCCTCCACCATAACTGGACCCTCACTGACACCCATCATATGCCTGAATTCTCAACCAAGTTCAAGTTCCCCTTCTACCTCAGTCTATAACCTAGGCACTAGTGAAATCGCTTCATCTTCCTATGTGCCCTATGTATCATTACCACAAAACATTATGTATTTCACATTTCCTAGTCCTCCACAGTCGGATTCTCCTCCACATGAACAACCACATGTCGACGTTAAACTTTTTTATCCCTCTCCCATTCAATAACTTCATACTTTTGTAAAGTTGAATACGAAAAATCTATCCCATCAATTAAATAATGCCAAGAAGAAAGGAAAAAACTGAAATAATAATAACCCAAGACCAGGGGGAAATAACCCCCAACAAAACCAACCTATTGGGGGCAACCAAAATTAGGGTAACCAGAACCCCCAAGGGGATAATGAAAACAAACATCAAGAGAAGAACAACAACAACCTCTAGACGAACTTCCCTTGTTCTCTTTGCGGTGAGCATGGTCATTATACTCACCATTGCCACCAAATTTTTGACTTTAAACGAATGAAAGAAACCATGAACGTGCCACGTCCTCCAGCACTGCCTGCCCCTCAACAGGCCCTACAAAAGTATTTTCAACAACCACTCCCAACCATGTTTCAAAACCCTATTCCACACCAAGGTGTGATGAATACCCAATAGGAGGTACACGCTGCCCCACCACAAATGGGACAGTATCAAAGCCTAGGGCCCATCCACCCTGGAAATCCAACAGATCACAATATCCTCCTCACTAGAAAAGAAGAAATCCTTCTGCAAACGCGTGGTCGTCAATACAATGCATCCTCTGAATCTACTCCCACCACTTCATAAGAAGCTCCAGATATAGCCACACAACCTTTGATGATTCTGCGCCCTAACACTGAACCCCCCATTCGTATCCCTCACATTTTGTTACGATGAAATGTCAACAACCCTCATGCTAGGGAATCACACAATTACAGTCTGGTCGATGACTTGGCACAGTATCCTACATCCATGTCTGTATTGGAGGTCCTCCAAACCTGTCCAAATCAACGGAAATCCTTACTTTATGCCTTGGAGGAAGTTGACCCAGTTGATACTAGACTCATCACATTTTATCTAGATAGCGGAGAACCTCGTCTCCCCACTCTAGTAGCTTTCCAAATACCATTCAAGATTCATAACATCTCGGTTCATTGATGTATCATTGACGAAGGTGCATCCACATGAATCATGTCCAAACCTGTATGGCAGAAACTTGGCTCCCCTGAGCTTATACCATCCACCATCACATTAAGAGCCTATGATGGTTGACCATCCTCCCCTGAAAGGCTCTTTCAAAATGTCCCCGTCAAACTTGGGGGGAAAGCTATTCTCATCGACATTGAGGTTATCGACGCTCCTCTCGATTACAATATCTTGTTTGGACGTAGCTATATGTACTCTATGAAGGCAGTGGCCTCTTCTATGTTTCGAACTATAATGTTCCCCCACAATGGGAAAATCATCACCATCGACCAAATTACACATTATGAGCCCAACCATTCCCCGAACATCGATAACATCTTGCCTCTTGTCCGCACTAGTTCTGATTCCTATTCACTCATTGATATGGGCCCCAGAATTTTCAAGGTCCCATCCTTGTTGGGAGAATACCATGGAGAACCACCTCTCATACACCCTTCAACACAAGTGTGTGTCCTATCTTCTAATGGAACTGACATCGAAGACACCATCCCTCCCACTAAGGCCTCTCCTCACCTCGACGTCCCACTAGTTGAAGAAATTTTACCTCAAGGTTTCCCTGAGAACCCTACTACACCACTTATCCTTGATTTCCCCCTCCCTCAAGGGAAAATCTCGGTTTGGGAGACAATACCACAAGACATCACTCAAATTCCCTTCTTCTACCCCCCATTGGGAGTACAATAATTTTAGGTAGTCACGACACTTACCCTTCCCAACATGGTGCTCGCCATCCCAGTATGGTATCTACACCCACCCATGATGGTTTCTCAACCATCCCTCCCTCCTCAGTCAGAGGGAATCCCGATGCATATTCCAGTATTAACTTTGTCCACACCACCCTCACCCCGAATCATCGGCACCACTGCTATGGTTTGGGGAAGGAAGAAGAAGAAAGAGCCCACAAATCCACTTCCTCCTCGATTTCAACATCCTTGAGCACTATTTGAAAGAGAAGGACACCCCACTAATATATTTCCTTCTCTTCCCGAGTTATGCAATCTGATCCAACTTACTCAAGAAACCACATCGCTTATCACTTCACCAAGCACATCAAGTACTATGATCACATCCTCCACTACAGGAAGTAAAGGGATATGAACCAAACTCGCTTGTGCCATCTGTTCAGAATATGGCCACTACATTCATTATTGCCTAGATCTACCTCAGTTTCTATAGACGCTAACGAAAGTACGCCAAACCTTTCAGCAAGATCCCTCTCCACCACCACTTTTAGGTACCCACGTCACCGACATCCATTAGTCTCTACCTCATTCCCTGAACAGATGAGGTGCCCTTATGCTCTTTTTGACTCACTTTCTCATTTCACATACTAGTGTCCTTTGATTTTTGAATATAGGCATCATCAATTAACCCTTATTCAAAATCACTTAACCACCTTACCTCATGTGACGCAAGTTGCTCCCCCTATCTCTTCTCAAGATACTATTCATATCTCCTCCCCCAAACTTGAGTCACTTCCTACCCCTCCATGGTTCATGGATAGACTATTTGAGGTATTCCCCCAAATCCTCCCAATTCTTTGGTTCATTTCCCATAGGAAATATTACCCCCTACCACAATTTATCCCCCACAGTTTATGGACATTTGGTTTATGAGGAAAATCCTCATACTTGCAATGTCCCCTCTATGTATTCACCACTTGAGGAAAATCACACTGTGATGTTATCGAAAATTTCCCTTCAACACAAGTGTGTGTCCCATGAAAATTTGCTGCTATCAAAGATGAAATTGACAAGTTGCGCGCCACAGGGTTCATATACCCCATTGCATATACCTCATGGGTTTCCAACCTCATCCTCGTTAACAAAAAACAGGGCATTATTTGCATATGCACTGACTTTCGCGATCTCAACCATGCTTGTCCCAAAGACAACTTCCCAACCCATTTCATCGATCAAATTATTGATGACTGTGCCAGCCACGAGGCCTTGTCCTTCATGGATGGGTTCTATGGCTACAATCAAATCCAAATCCATCCAACAGATCAGTATACAACTTCTTTTACTACCCCATGGGGTACTTTTTCTTATCGTGTCATGCCTTTTGGGCTAAAAAACGTGAGTTCTACGTTCCAACAGGCCATGACTTATGTTTTCCATGATCTTTCTCACATCATCCTCACTTACCTTGGATGAACCCAATGCTCAATCAAAGAATCAAACTCAGCATTTAGACAACTTACGAGTTGTCTTTCAACAATGTCGCCAATACAATATCTGCTTAAACCCACTCAAATGTGTATTTTGCGTCACTTCCAGACGCCTTCTCGGGTTCATTGTCTCTCAACACGCCATCACAGTGGAGCCCCTCAAGGTCCAAGCTATCACTGAAATTCCACCACCTAGGAATTTGCACCAACTGTAGAGCCTACAAGTCAAAACCAACTTTTTACGATGCTTTGTCCCAAATTAAGCCACTCACATGCATGGTTTCCTTCGCTTACTATGTCATGATATCCCATTTTGATGGGATGAACATGCCCAAATCACTTTTCATGAATTAAAAGAGGCCCTATCCAATTCCCCTTTGATTAGTCCTCCAGACTCTGATCGCGATTACATCCTCTACTTATCATCCTCAACCATCTCAGTAGCAAGAGTCCTCGTCCAACTAGGGGATGATGGACGAGAGCATGTTATTTACTACATCAGTAAAAATATTTCAGGACCACCCCTAAAATACAATCATGATGAGAAACTAGCCCTCAAAGTTGTCCTCGTAGTACAAAAACTGTGTCACTATATCCTGCTTCGCACTACCAAAGTCATGGCAGATTCCAACCCCATGCAATACTTTCTTAGTCGACGGAAGATTAATGGAAAATTTGTCCAAAGGATTGTCATCCTTCAGGAATACGACCTAGAGTTCTCAACTCCCAAAATCAAGAAAGCACTCATTCTCATCAAACTCATCACGACATTTCCCTCAAACGCTCGGTCGGCTCAAGCTCTTGCATCTCCAAAACTCCTCCAAATACTCTTGTCAATTCACTATAGTAGTGGGTACAAATGAGATGGCATTGTGGGCCCACCGGCCATATATAGTCCATTTTTCCAAACTTCCACGCTCAGTTACAGGAGCCCAAAGCCTTTTTTTCCCGATCCATCTTTAGCCATGGGATCACAGTCTCGCCATCTACACAGTCACATTCCCCAGGTCACCATATAAACTTGGCCCCGGGGGAGCATTCTTCTCACGTCACATCCAGGTACGCATGCTTATATTAAAAATTATCAAATAAGTTGTTATATGTTCTTTATCTTCAAATATTTTTCACGTCGGGTATTTGGTTTTCATGTGTGCAGGTACTTGGTCATCACAAGAAGTGCATCCCCTTCAGGTATATGATCTACACTGGCATGTAATCATTCCCTCTTAATACCAATTTCATCTCCCAGTCCCACCCTCTGACATTCACCTTTAGGGTCCCTACATCTGACTCTGTAGTACTGTCACCTTTGTTGCATTTTGGTACTGTCACCTGGTAGCACTGTCCCCCACATGAGTTGTCCCATTCATAGTTCCCCTTGGAAATTTGACACTCATGCTGCTTTCACCCCCTAGGGATGGGAGTCTTGATGGTCTTATGCACTTCCTATAATAAGCCGCATGTTTCTTCTCATCATTTTTCTATCTTTCCCAATGGAATTCCAGGTTATCTCATCTTGGTTCTATTTGACTGCACCTGCGTAGTATCATTAACCCTCCATTTCATCCACAATCAATTTTCCCATCTATAGATTTCCCTCCATTCATTTACCTCATACAGAAACCCACCCATGGGGCCCCCACCCTCCACCAGTTATCCACACAACTTGCGCCCTCATGGGCCAAGCCATCTCACACTGGGGAACTTGTTTCTGTATTTGTACACTCATCCCAAATCATTCTTTATTTATTTGGTAATTGTAAAAATCCTTTGTTTCCAACATTTACTTATCTTCTTGTCATCACCTTGACGACCTTCATTTCTTGGAAACACAACTCATGTATCCCTTGGTTGGGGAATCCACTATACTTTTCTCATTGTGACATTGTTCATAAATCCTGAGTATACCAAAACCCATGTACCCCTACTCTCTACGTTTGTCCACTTTGTCCCACCTCTGGCATGATTTCAACTCATGTCTAGTCATCTCGCTGACACTAGATACATTTTTACGGTTGCTTTCAAACATCCTTATAACACATCCCCAACCAAGGGTAGTCTTGAGTCTCACCACATATTGACTTCATTCATGTTCCCTATAATTTCTTGATCTTATCTCATGGATTTCATGAAGCTCTTTACTTCTTGGCTTCGCGTCTCCCTTTCTATCAACATCAGCACAATTTCTAGAAGGGTGACAATATCTTGACTCTCATTACCTTTACAATGAGGAGTCTCAGATGGCACAGAGAGAACCATCATTTCTCTTTGATTCTGTTGACCCCCATAACATTCGACTTCAGCAAAATCTCATGTTACAATGGGTCTTACTATGCGACTATTGCAGTTGTTTTATACCAGCCGAAGACCTCTGAATTTGTTAGGACATCAATTCCTATGAGTCATTAACACTTCTTACATATGTCCTTGCCTTTTTTTAGAGTATGTTCACCATCTGAATTGTCACATGTTGTTATCAAACCACCCTGGAGGGCACTGTGTTTATCTACATCAACATACAACTTCATTTATTGTCTTACATTTTGAGTTACATGACACAAACATGGGGCATGCCCACCTCATTTGTATACAAATTTTGTTTTTTTTTCCCTAGAGAAAGGTTTGGGTCCCACAATTTACCCTCTCCCTCTGATAGATCGCTCTTGCAGTTCCTATCAACACTCTTCCTTACAATAACACTCTCAATAGAAGAAAAATTGATGTATTCCAGCTATATGTATGCTCCTAACCTCACACATCAGGGGGCATCTATTATCACTGAAATTTCATCCACAACATTGCATGCAAATGGTTACAGAAATAAAACAATGCCAAACAACTTTGAGTTCACATGTAGCACCAAAATGCATTTCCAAGAGACAAAAATTGACATGTGCTAACTCACTAAAGGAAGCGCACGTACAATGTGCAGGCCAAAGAATCCCATAGAATGCACAATGTGCCATATGTGCAATTGTTTATGAGAAGAGTCACACCCTCCTATGAACAATGCATTTATGGTTCTTGTTGTCCCCTCAACCACTTATGGACCAGATCCCAACATGATTTGACCTTCATATCTGAGCTAAATCTGAATGGGGGGTTGGTCAAGGACCAAAGGGTGCCCTAAAGGACCCCTTGTTCACACCAAGAACCAGTTGAATATTTCCTTGAATAAATCCTATAAATGGAGGCCATGGGTGCACTAAGAAATTAATATTTTCGTAGTATTGTTATGTTGTCTCAATCCTCCCTTGAGAATCCTCTTTTCTCCTTGGAGAATTCTAGCAACATTCCAATAGGCCATTCTGCTCACCTATTGAGGGAATAAGCATTGATTTCTTCATCATTTGCTTTTTTTTCTACCATTGTAAGAAGAGATCTCCAGTAGGGAACTCAAGAGCCCTACCAAGGAGGAAGAGGGGACTCATAAGTCCTCATTTCTCTACATTGTTTTTCCAACTAATATAGTTATCCATTGGTGGCATAATCTTGGTCATTGGTTTATTGGTTATGGTTCTAAAAGTTTCTTATGCATTCTAGTTGTATTTCCTTAGTTTTTTTTAGTTTGTTTACTTGTTTATTTCATGTTCTTGACTTGTTTAACTCATGCACTAACCTTTGTCTTCTCTAGCAAGCCCAACTAGGCATGCAAGTGCCCTTGTTTTACTCACCCAAGTGACAAAACAGGCACAACACCCACTACACAATCTAAACAAACATGAGTGCATTAATGATTCATTGACTAGTATTTTTTTGATTTATGAATGGTTACACATAAATCAAATGATTTTATATGTTCCATTCATAGAAAGAGGGGAATAATGTGTGTGCCCTAGAAAATGGTCAAATTATGGATTGAATTAACTGAGAAACTAACAACTGGGATCATCAAAGGTATGTCAAAGGAAGACTAGTGTCAAGGTTTTGTCCTAAGGAGACTGGGAATACTAGGACTTATACATAGAAGATAAAATAAAATATTTTATCATCCATCTCTAGTCAAAGAAGAAGTTAGGGTTTTGTGGCATTTGAAAACCCTACTGCTACCTAATTTTCTTGTTATTGAGAAGATAAAGGGACTTGATATTGTATAAGTGTGGGATACAAATTTAGGTTCCAAAAAGGACTTACCATTGTGTATGCTACCTTGTTGATGATCTATAATGGAGTTAACTATTGGATAATGTTATCTTATGGTTTCCATCACTAGGGTTTGAAGATCTTGACTTCTAACAAACCCTGATAAGATATTGGTAGGTGCATGTACTTCATATTATAAATATATAGGAAGTGTTGGGTTTTCCAAATGTTGTGTACTTGCATAATTGAATTTTAGATTATGTCTCTTTGTAATTGATTAATTATAGTACTAGTTATGGAGGTTAATTTGACATAACATTGAGCTGATATTGTTAAGTATTTACAATTATGTAGAAGATAAATCATGAAATTTAATTCTATAATAAATTATTGTAATATGTCATTTTTTAGGTCRCAATATTTTCAAGTGACCACTATTTGAGTTTGGATTGTAGTTGGATTTAGATGGAGATAATACAAGAGGTAGTCCATATTGTTGGTTGTGAGTTAAAATACGGATATCCACAACATTCATACAAATAATTCAGAAAGAATGATCTATCGATGATGTAGAGATACATGGTTGATTAACATGCAATGCTCAGAACTTGTTTATGGATTTAGAACTTAGAAATATTTTCCACCATAATATATTCCTTAATGCATAATGGAAGTATTTATAATCACTTTAGAAAAAAATCAAGGGATTAATACACATAAAATTCATACACTTTGAAATTCATATATTCATCAACATAATTTGCATAAACAATGAGATTGATAAAAAAACGTGCCATGATATATATATATATATATATATTCAACATCACCTGAATTGCACATTTTTTACAAAATGACAACTCGTTCCCAATATACAAAGAAACAACAAGTGCCCTAATATAAAAAAAATCCATATGGTAGCCTAGATACAAAATGGAAGTAGTTGGTCAATCATTGACCACTGTCACCGTCACCACCCTCAATAGCATCCTAGAAATATATCTTTCTTCTCTTGCTCGAGGAAGTACCTCGAGAGGTTCTAGGCCTAGGCATGCTTCAACGCTCTCGAGACTCCACAAAGAATAAACAATGTTATAATTTTTTTTCCTCGATGAATTAATAGACATACAAAATTATGCTTTGTAATTTAACCTAAGAAAAATCACCACATATGCTACTGTTAATCATGAGGGTGTTACCCTCTTCCATGAACCCAATCTCTTTGCAATGCCACCCTGCATTAGTTGCAAGGACTAAGTCAAGAAAATTAAAAAAATATGTGTAAAATAAAATTCATAAAACATAAAAAAATATCATCAATGCATTATCTCACCGTCAATATCTCAGGCCTCGATGGAGATTCACTAGAATATGGAGCACTAGGTTGTATGACCTACTAAAAGACAACATATATTATGACAATCTCGATATATGGGGCCGAAGGAAATGGTGGTGGGGGTGGGTGGCATACAGGTGGTGCAGATGAGTGCCCTACGTGTGAATCCACTAAGGATGCATGCAATAAGACTAATGTTAAGGGTGGGATGTGATGGAACCTCACATGATGTATAAGTGATTTCAAATCCCTAGGCATGGAGAAAGTTAACCCAAAAGAAACTCCTAGGTACCCAGAGAGTGCAATAGTACTATAAATAGAAAATATATCTGCATCCTACATACATATTAATAAAATTGAAATATTAGTACCAAATAGTAAAATTCAAAAACATAAACACAAACAATTTGAGAATTATACAATATTTAACTCTATAAGTGATACTTGTGACACATGTGACTTTTCCATCCCAGATGGACATTCCCTGACATCGCCTAGTCCCAAATTATGTAGAAACACGAGAACATTAAAAATTTGAGGATGCCATAAAATAAATAAATGACTATGGTGAATTTATAAAATGTGATACATACATGTGTGTGGGGTGTACCCAATGAACATACTTCCTCTATTATTTCATCAGTGGTGGGGCTAGGCATGGATGCATCCATTGACATAGAGGGCCTAATTCTAATATGTAACAACTTTAAAACAACATACATTAAAATATCGATATAAATATACAAAATACAAAACAAATATATAACGATGAAGGACATAGGGATGGTTAAGATACTAACCTCCTCCATGAAGTTATGTTGTCCACTGGGCTCTATAGGCCCATAACATGTCTTCCTGCAACTCGAGCATATGTGAGGTTCACATGGACGACTATTATGTCCATGCGCACTCTCCTCACTATAATTTCATGTTCATGTTGAAGCTCAAACCCCTTGATCAATGTCACTGGCAGGCACCTCTTGCCGATATAGTGCAACAAAGATACTTTGTTGCACTATGCTACAAGTCCATGATGAAATGGCTAGATGTACATGTTTCAAGATCTTTGCAATAGGAGGATGTTGGGTAGGGGGGTCAAGCCTTATCCTGGGGGGATGAATACCTAACATGGGGTCATTCCTGGCATTATCTTGGTTCTATTCAGACCCTCCCCCCACCCCATGGAAGTCACCAATGTCAATGTAGTTGACATGCTTACCCAAAATAAACTCAACCCATAATTTCTTATAAAATATAAGGGACTCTCCCTGTTATTAAAGGGGGGTTTAACAAAAACCATATACCACCTATCCATCCATTTTTGACTAATATAGGGATGGATGCACCAGTCAATCAAGATGTATTTCTTGCTCAATAGTAGTTCTTGTTCATTTCTAGGATCCCTAAAAATAAACAATATTTGTTGTTTTGAAATTCCGAGTTCTTTGACTTGGTTTGTGTCCAAACCAGTGCTATAGTACTCATACATTATTTCCCTATAATCATAAATAAAGGTCAATTTCCTTTCGGAAACTGCAATGGAATTCACAATGATGTACAAATAAGTGGCCAAGGAGAGTCTTCCAGGATCTCTAGTGTCTCTTAATTGTTCCTCAAGGGTGCTTAATATAACCAACCCATCATCAAATTGAGTGTTTACAGTGTGTGGTTGTGGTGGATTGGGGTTTTGATCTTCTTGGTTTTGTTCATGGCAGTTTACATTGTCTTGGGGTTCCATTTTATTATATATGATGCAATTTAAAATCCATGGCATGTAAATTAGGTTGGTTTTTTAATTAAAATAAAAATTTAATTTTTTTTTTAATTTAGATTCTTGGGAGAAAAAGACTAAATTGAAAATGACTAAACTGGGTTAAAAATAAGATAAATCATACATAACTATACATTGTGGAAAAATGCTCCCTTTGTTCCTCTTCTCTATCTCCTATCTATTTGCTCAATGAGATTCAAAATGTGAGGGTGATTTGTGCACAATGAGCACAAATCGCGCTCATGGACCTTTAAAAATGTTTAACAGTTGGAACGTGTGCACATTCATATGAATGTGTGCGTGTTCTTCCTACTAAACCAACATGGCAATCTTCTTCGAGGTTCGTCCACTTCCAAACCAATAGTTTTAGGAAAGTGTGTGCATTCCTAAGAACGCACAAGCATTCTAGTGAATGTGCATTCCTGTTGACGCGCTTGCCACTTTTTCATCCACGAACTTCTTGCACTCACCCCATAGTGCACATTGCACATATTGATATGCATGATCTATTTCATAATATCTTGTTGTGATAATGACCGAAGGGGTGTTTTTTTATAGTCTTAATATCTAACCAACTTCCATAGAATCTAAAACATATTTTCCACAAGTAACCGTCAGCTATTAGAGTTGATTATACTAAATTATCTCTATCAAGTTGGCTCGACAATGATTCTCTACCCTACCTCCTACACATCCAACTTGTAGTCGATTGTTGGGTTGGTTGATCCACCAATCGATTATATTCGATTGTTGGTCGATTGTCCAACCCATAGGAATATCAACTACTTGATCGATTGGCGTAGTTTGTTGTTTGATCTCCTAGCCGACTATATCCAAATGTAGGTCGACCTCTCAATCGAATGAACCCATGAGATGTGTGATGAACCATCAATGCTTGAGTTCCAACAATTTGTAGCAAGAGTATCTTGACATGCATTGAAATGCCTATGAGCTACTCTGATAGATAGAGTGATTTTTCCTCCAACCCACTACTTGAAGAGAATTTGTTATTATTTCCATCAAAAATGACTTGGAGATGTCCTTGAGAGGATCAAACCTTGAGGAAGGAATATTGGAGAGCCACCACTCCACTAGTATAATGTACTTTGTAACGTTCATTTCGAAGTGATAGAATCCATGTCTTCTCACTTACTAAATATAAATCTTATTTTTTTCATTTACTTCATTGCATGAATATGCTTTCAACTTAAATTCTAATAATAACCTTTGTTAGTTTTATATCCATTTTAGGCATAGAAAACATAAGTGGAAGTTCATTTCTTAGATCTCTATATAGAATTTTGTCTTTCGCTAATGCAAGATTAAGGTATTTGTTTGGTGTGCATGTATGTTGGACCAAGTTGGATTCTCATAGAATTTTCTCCTCCTACTCACAAAAATAAAATCCTTTAGGAGAATATTGTAGAACAATTTTTATTGGTATACCTTCCCCTAGTCTGTTAAGAACCAATTATCAATATAGCATAGAAAAACCTCGGAAAAAGTACTCAACGCCTTGAAAAAGAGATAATTTCATATAATAAGCCTCTTCGAGGGGGCAACCTCCTTTTACCCCACTTAAATGTTTAAGTACAAAATGATTCAAAATGAAAATGTCTCCTTTGTATATATAGGAGACTAGGAGGTATAATTACAACTAATGGCCTAAAGCCGACATAAATAAAATAACATTACTAATATAATATTCCCGAATTAAGGGGTAATGAGCCAATATTAGGGCTTAACATGCCCCTCCCCTTGAGACAAGTGTTGTCCGCAATGCTTGAGTAACTCTGGATGCTTCTGTATAAAATATTCATCTTCCCAAGTGGAATATTTAGTCGGTATTTTCATCCATTTAATGAGATACTCTGAAATGGATCTATTCCTCAGCGGGTGAATTCTTGTGTCAGTGACGGCTTCAAGCTCCAATATGATTTTTCCTTCCTCGTCAAGTTATGGAAATATAGTTTGAACTGGGATCTTGTCGCCTATAACCTTCTTTAAGCATGAAACATGGAAAA
>ML777533.1:1091049-1128712 GCA_009831015.1 Picea engelmannii | reverse complement strand
TGAATGGTTTACCAAAGATACCTTACTAATTTTTGTGAATAGCCTCCAGAGTTTAGGGTCTGAAACGTTACAGAAAATTGTTTATAGAGAAAATTATGCAATGACTCAATTCAAGATAATTCCAGAACCCTATCTTGTACAGGCTTTATCTCTGAAAGTATAAGGTCTTAGGAGCTGAAATTTGAACCCAACGTACCTTGATCCGTCTACTAAATATCCTCCAATCCGTTCCTTCTGAAACATTGTAGAAAAAAAATTATAGCAAAAATTCCAAGGTGTCTCAGATGTAGCAACGAAACCCCAAAACCTTGAGCTCTGATACCATATGTTAAGACCCAAATATCAATATAGCTTAGAAAAACCTCAGAAAAAGTACTCAATGCCTTGAAAAAGAGATAATTTCATATAATAAGCCTCTTCGAAGGGGCAACCTCCTTTTACCCCACTTAAATGTTGAAGTACAAGATGATTCAAAATGAAAATGTCTCCTTGGTATATATAGGAGACTAGGAGATATAATTACAATTAATGGCCTAAAGCCGACATAAATAAAATAACATTACTAATATAATATGCCCCAATTAAGGGGTAATGAGCCAATATTAGGGCTTAACATAGTCTCTCACAAAAATAATTTATATTTCATTGTTGTTTGCTTGTTATTAAGGAAAGAAGATAAACCACCACTCATTGAAGTTGTAACAAGGGCCAACTACCCTAATCTTGGGAATTTAATGACTTGGTACACACACAAGAAATTTCACCCTTAAACACATGCCATAAATCTTACAAGTAATGAGGGATTGAGCATTAGAGTAGCCTCTCCATGTTGAACTTGTATGTGGCTGACTTCATTGATGCATGTGTAAGAGTAGTAATAAGGTCATATGGATCACTATTGTAATCTCTTGGAATAATTTCTATAACTATAAAACTCATGTCTCCTCTTACAGTTCATTTGACACTAGTATAGAGTTTGGCTTACAATAATTTAAATTTTCTTTCATCTCGTATAAAAAGTGCCAATTAAATGTCTAAAATGAAGTGGTGCTTTCTACTAACATAAATACTAAATTAGTTTTGGAACCATATTCTAACATATTCTAACTTCTAAACATTTCTTTAAATAAAAATAAAAAACAATTATACATATGTTGTATTTGCAAATACCAAAATTTTCAAATATTTTAAGCATAATGAAACAATTAATAATCCTAAGGGCCAACTTACAACTTCTTCTAGTAATATCTAAAAGTGAAATTTTTTAATTGGCGCAACTCTATGGAATATTGGAAGGAGATGGGAGCCATTAATACACATTTCACACCATCCTAGTTCCACGGAATAAATTAAGGAAACCTTAGATTGGGGCCATTCAATCTCGAGCTTTCAAAATATCTACTGAGAAGTCATGTTTAAGGACACCTGTTAAAGCAACTTTATCTTGATTTTACATATGTGACATTCATGATTGACACATGTAAAAATGTAAATGAAATGTAAGTTGGCTTTAGGTTTCGAAATTCATGAAGTTGTCGATTATTGCGAAATTCATGCGGTTTCCAGCGAAGTTGTCGATTATTGCGAAGTTGTCGATTATTGTGACATATGTCGATTATTGCGAAATTCATGTGGTTTCCAGCGAAAGTCAAGAAGATGGAACATGATTGATTGTTTTTATAGATTCATCTTTATCCACTTCATTTTCGTTAGAGGACAAAGAGGGAGTTGGTGGATTCCACTTTGACAATAGTACAATGAGGGTGGTGGCGAGTTTCAAACCAGTTATGTCCCATTCACTTTCATACGATCACTCAATTCAAAAACTCTTATCATTAATGAATGAGCACGGAAGTCCATTTCAATGGTAACTACTTATGATGAATGATTTATTTTAAACTTAATATGATGATGGTGGTAGTGAATTTAAGAACTAATTACCTTAAGTGGTAATTAATTTCAAAGATAATTATTATTAGTAAATTGTTTATGCAAATTAATTATTAATAATGGACAAAGGGTTTAGGTAATATTGAAGGCAGTTATTGTTAAACGATAAGGATGGTAGTTAATTTTAATGTTTGGTTATTATTAATGGATAAAAATGGTAGCCAATTTTGACATTAATTATTATTAGTGGTCAACGTTGAAGTTATTTACTATTATTAGATGAAGGCTTGGAAATGATGTGGCATGGCATGGGATGGGTTGGAAATGACATGGCATAGAAATATAAATGGAATGGCAGTGACGTGCCATGGAATGGCTTGGAAAGGCAAGACAATGGCATGGCAAGGCATGGAATGGAAATGGCATGGCATCAAAAGGTTTGTGGGATTGGGTTTGGGAGGGTATTTTCTCTCCTTGTGTGATTTAACCCAAAAATTGGGTAGGAAAGTGCAATAAACTCTCATAGATGGTGAAGGGAAAAGAATAATGGTTTCAAGTCTCCCTGGAGGAACTTTGGTAGCATAGCATTACTTTCAATGGTGTTTCATGAAATGTAACCTCAAAACATTTATTTGTAGGTGGAAAATGATACCCATTCTAAGATCTAGTTTCCATGTGAACTCTCTCATTCACTTGATCAAAATCAATAATTTTAGTGGACATCATGGAAGACTGGATAAATTTTATTAATAATTGATGGGTTTAACAAAATTTACATATACCCACTACACAATCTAAACAAAAATGAGTGAATTAATGAGTCATTGACTAGTATTTTTGGCATTTATGAAGGGTTACACATAAATCAAATGATTTTATATATGTCATGCATATAAAGAGGGGAATAATGTGTGTGCCCTAGAAAATGGTCAAATTATGGATTGAATCAACTAAGAAACTAACAACTAGGCTTCTCAAAGGAATGTCAAGGGAAGACTAGGGTCAAGGTTTTGTCCTAAGGAGACTAGGAATACTAGGACTTATACCTATAGGAGAAAATAAAAACTTTTATCATGTAGCTCTAGTAAGACAAAAAGTTAGGGTTTTGTTGCATTTGAAAACCCTAGTGCTACCTAATTTTCTTGTTATCGAGAAGATAAAGGGACTTGATCTTGTACAAGTATGCGATACAAATTTAGGTTACAAAAATGACTTACCATTGTGTATGCTACCTTGTTTATGATCTATAATGGAGTTAGCTAGGGTTTGAAGATCCTGACTTCTAGCAACCCTTGATAAGATATTGGTAGGCGCATGTACTTCATATTATAAATATATATGAAGTGTTGGGTTGTGCAAATGTTGTCTACTTGCATAATTGAATTTTAGCTTATGTCATCTTCTTAATTGAGTAATTATAGTCCTAGTTATGCAGGTTAATTTGACATAAGATTGAGCTGAGATTGTTAAGTATTTACAATTATGTACAAGATAAATCAGAAAATTTAATTCTATAATAAATTATTGTAATATATCATTTTTTAGGTCACAATATTTTCAAGTGACCACTATTTGAGTGTGGATTGTCATTGGATTTAGATGGAGATACTTCAAGAGGTAGTCCATATTGTTGGTTGTGAGTTAGAATATGAATATCCACAACATTCATGCAAATAATTCAGAAGGAATGATCTATCGATGATGTAGAGATACATGGTTGATTAGAAAGAAATGCTACTTGAGAACCATTAATTGTTTATGGATTTAGCACTTATCAATATTTTCCACCATAAGATATTCCTTAATGCATAATGTAAGTATTTATAATCACTTTAGAAAAAAATCAAGGGATTAATACACATAAATTCATACACCTTGGAATTCATACACTTTGGAATTCAAACACTATGAAATTCATATATTCATCAACATAAAATACAGAAACAATGAGATTCATAAAAATCGTGCCATGAAATGTGTGTGTGTGTGTGTGTGTGTATTCATCATCTAAATTGTACATTTTTTACAAAATGACAACTCATTCCCAATATACAAAGTGACAACAAGTACCTTAACATAAGAAACATCCATATGGTGGCCTAGATATAAAATGGCAGTAGTTGGTCAATCATTGACCACTTTCATCCTCTCCACCCTCAACAACATCCTGAAAATATATCTTTCTTATTTTTCTCGAGGAACCACCTCGATAGGTTCTAGGCCTGGGAAAGCTTCAACACTCTGGAGACTCCACAAAGAATAAATAGTGTTACGAGTTTTTTTCCTCAATGCATTAATAGACATACAAAATGATGCTTTGTAATTTAACCTAAGACAACTCACCACATATGATACTGTCAATTGTGAGGGTGTTACCCTCCTCCACAATCCCAATCTCTCCACGATGCCACCCTACATCAGTTACAAGGATCAAGTTAAGAAAATTAATCAAATATGCTTAAAATAAATTTATGAAACATAAAACTATATCATCAATGCATTATCTCATCGTCAATATCTGAGGCCTCGATGGAGATTCACTATAATATGGACCATTAGGTTGTACAACCTTCTTCGAGACAACCTCTACTGTGGAATTCTCGTTCGATGGGCCCAATGGAAATGTTGGTGGAGGTGGGTGGCATACAGGTGGTGCATTTTGGAACTAGCCAATTTTGGGAGAAAACCAAGGAAATTTTGAAGATTTCAAGATAGCGCCAGAAAATAAGGGAGTGCACCAGAAATACATGAAAACTAGCGCGAGAATGAGAGGAAAACCAACAACAAGAAAAACAATTACAAAGTGGACAAACTGTTGCAGAGCAGTTGGAAAGTGGAAAAGCGCCGACTTGGAGCAATGGTTGGATCGAGGATCGACCGAGATTAATTCAAGGAGAAAGTGGACAAACTCAATCCTCTTAGGATTAGGGTTTTTGTAAGGGCCTTGTCCCATTTTTGTATAAGTAGAATGTATTAGGACCATGAGAAGGGTGTGTGTATTGTTGAGGATCCATTAGGTCTGAGTTGACTAAAGTTCCTGTTGAGAGACTCGTGCAATCTGTGGAGAGTGAGTGTAATGAAGGAAGAAATGTACATTGCATAGCACTAGATTTTGCAAGATTATGAATAAAGATCCAAAGAGACAAATATTTGTGGACGTAGCCCCAAGGGGGTGAAACAAGGTATATACGTGTCATATGTATGAATGGTTTCATTGCTTACTGTTTTGTTTGAGTTAACAAGATTTATGATGAATATGTTAATTAAAAAAGGTTATATTACTGCGCACTAAGGAAATAACTGTAGGATAGCACTAAACAAATGAATTTCATAAGTAGTGTTTAGATATAAATCTTATGATACAGTAGATAAATAACTCTCATGGAATACTTGCTGCTATAATGATTAATGAATTATTTTGGTCATATACTGTCTCACTGGTAAGCATTAGAGTTATCATAACATATGGGTATTTGAGGGTTAACACTTGAGTGGATCTAATGCCTCTGAGAGAGAAACACATCTCATCCCAGGGTTGCAAACATCAGATTCCTATGAACACCCATTGAAGTCATCTTGAGTGAGACTGCGCAGTGCACTTTGTTCATTGTGTTTCCTTCTAGTATTAAGGAGGGCAGATGGCAGAAGGGAAGTGGGTAATCATGTAGTTAGAACCTAGGTCATCCCATAAGAAACCAACAATGATTTTTTGTTGGTTGGAACTCAAAATATTAGATCTGGAGGGATGTATCATGCAGTATAGTGCGAGGGTTTAATAAAGGGGATTCTTTTAGGGTGGAACCCCATGAAAGTAGATATTGAAAGATGGTTGATAGTTCAGAAACTAGATTTTTCCCATAAAGATAATAAAAGACATAGGTTTAAGCCAAGAAAATACTTGGAGAGACACGTAGTCAACGAAATACACCAGGGTTTGTTTAGTGAGTTTCCTACTCTATTTCAGGAGTGGATAACACAATTGAAAGATACCCATCCAATGAATAGAGTTAGATTAGTAGAGTGGATAGAAGAAAGTATCGTGCGGTTAAAAAGGGTAAATAATAAATTCACTCATCCAATAGATTTTTGGCTAGACAACATTGTAGTGGGGTATATCACTGAGTTTGCAGTAGACACATTGAAATATTACAATGTAGCAAAACATGACTTTCTTAAGGGCCCAAGGGGAAGGTACATCAAGTCATTGTACACTTTGATCAAGAGATTATTGCATGATAACGGGGTATTAACGATGGAATCAGACAACTAAAATACCCTGTGTGCATGGGAGAGTTAGGGGAAACACTAAGGAAGTTCTGATATGGAGGGGGAAATTGATAGAAAAGAGCATAGTAAATAGAAATATCCCACTATGATGGATCAAGAGGAGATCCGGGAAATTATGCAAAAGGAAGGAATGACGCGTGGTGGAAAACCCTGCTAGTATAAGCTCAATAGGAAAAAAAGAGCAGTAGCCGAGAGGGAAGGCTTGGAGAGTGATGAAGAAGAAGTAGAGGATCTTCGTGCTGTGGATCACATTGAAGAAATATTGTGCGCCACATACGAAAGAAATATTAGAGGAGAAGGATCTCATGAGGAAGAATATACCCCTATCCAAATCTGAATCAGTATAGAACCTACAACCCCATGTACGACTAACACATCATCAAAGAAAGATTTGTTTATAGAACAAGTGAATGATGGTCAGAAGAATCTAGGAGATCAGAATATAAGTGAGGGTACAAGTGGAAGTACCAACAATAGTACAGGTAGTGGTACAAGTGGAAGTACCAGTATCAACACCAGTGGGAGTTCAAGTCTGGACAACAATACACAAATAGTAGTACCGGGCGGAGCATGTACAACACATTCAACAATGGTAGGCGTATATCCAACGATACAATTACTAGAGTTTCATGGGGATGGATCAAAACACCCAAATAATCACCTATTCATGTGTGAGAAAACATGGGAAGTGAAAAGAGTCACTAATGAGGCAACAAAAGTAGTGCAACTATAAATAACGTTCAAAAACCGTGTGTTGGATTGGTATATGAGTCTAGCAGTAAAACATCCACAGGGTGCACCATGAATAGTAGCAGAGATCATGAAGGCACTGATCATGAAGTTTCAGAGGACAAAATCAGAGGACCAGTTTATGAATGAGATGATTGAGTTAAGACAGAAACTAGGAGAGTCTATATGGGACATCAATTAGAAGTTCAATACATTGAAAGGTAAACTAAAGTATCCCATTTCTGACATGCAGCACAAACAATTGTTTATAAATTCTTAAATACCATACTTCAAATATCCATTGAGACAACAAAAATTTCAAACCTAGGTAGAGGAACTACAAGAAGCGATGCAGTTAGAAGAGAATCAATATAAGCAGATAGATCCATCTATAGAGGAGATGAAGGAAGACCTAAAGAACTTGACGATGCAATTAAACCAGAATAAAAGTAGGGAGAAAAGAGAAGGAGTGTGGTGTACCCTATGCAGATCAAAGGGGCATCACAAGAATGAGTGCTCGACATTTGTGCAGTACCTGGGAGTAGGGTTTCCAAATCCATTGCCTACAGGAGGGCCTTGGTGTGAAATATGAAAGACACATGGGAATGATCTGCATCACTTCCCTATGATGCATAAGTACACGACAAAACCAAAAAGTACTTTCTGTAACTTTTTTAAGTTAGTAGGACATGAAGAAAATTGTAGAAATCTTGAGTTAATGAAGGAAAGAACCTCGAAAGAATACAAGATGTAGGTTGAGTTGATGGTAGGATAGACTGCACCACATTTTGTTAATTCACACCAATTTCAAGCAGTGCCACAGTTTCAACAACCCCCACAGTATAATCATGCACCATAGGATCATCAAAAGAACATGGATCCATAGGGGAAAAGAGGAGGATTCAGAGGTAGAGGAAGCAGAGGAATGGGAAGAGGCAGAGGGCTTATTATCTTCCATAATTTTCAGCAACAAGGATACTATGCCATAGATTTTCCTCAACTAGTAGCGACGTGTATTTACTATCATGCAGTAGATCATGTGACATAAGAGTGCCCAAAGTTGATGATGAATATCCAGGAGAAGTTGAATATTAACAACTAGAATGTTCATTCGATTACTACAGAAATAATGGATCCTGGGAGGAACATCAATATAGTGACTACAGGAGGAGTGAAGACAAGATCATATGCGTAGGATCAGAAGAAGGAATCTCAGTGCTATATTTAGAAGAACACTCAACCACAACAACGATTTGATGCAAAGAAGGAGAAGGAAACTTTCAAGGAAGCAAAGAAGGATTTCCTGAAGGAGAATGAATCCTCCACATCAAACACTATGTCAAGTTATGATACTCCTATTTTTTATATGCCTCAGTCTTTGGATCATACTTACAAAGGAAAGAAAATAGAGAAAGTAAGTAACTTAAATAATTTCTTAGAATCTTGTTTTAAATTACTTAATGATAAGAATGATATGGAGTTGTTTAAAAATATGCTTGAGAAATATAGCATAGAAGAAGGGATAGGAAAAAAAACAAAGAATATTAATCAGGTCCATAGAATTAAAAGAACCAATAGAGAGTTTAGATTGAATGAAAATATATGAGACTTTAATATGGTAAATGTTATCCTGGACTCGGGATCATATGTCAACATTTTTCCAAAGAAGACTTGGGAAGCAATGGGAGAACCTACACTAGGGTATTCCAATATCTAGTTGAAGCTAGAAAACTAGTAGAGAGTGATTCTCATAGGTAGATTGAAGAATACAATAGTGGATCTAGATGACGTGCACACCACAAAAAACTTTGAATTAATGGATATGGTGGATGAGTCTACACCATTTCTAACACTGTTGGGAATTGAATGGGCTTTTCATAATCAGGACATAATTAATTTAAAGACTAGAAAGATGATATTTGAAGCTGGGAACTTTAGGGTAGTAGAACCTTTAGATCCTTCAAATTATGAAAGACATGTAGAACATGTGCCTGATGGTGTTCTATAAGATGATGTGAACCAACTATATAGCACTACTACGCGATAAGAATACTATGTAAATCCAACTACAAATGGAGTACTCAATTGGAGAATTATCAATTCCAACATGTCAAATTCAGATAGTGGAGTAGAAAACTGGAATCAAAGATTGCATGAAGTCTCTACTAGGAGGTGCACTACAGTTACACGCATAGTATGATGGGTTGGAATAGAAGTAAGATAGTTTCCCACATTTACTGAAGAAGAAGATCTAGAAAAATTCCTGACAGAGTTTGAATTAGAGGTTTTGGATAGTCAAATATTATGAGTGTTGGATATAGCATTGAGGGACACACCTGCACGATGGTGGGGTTCACATAAGGAGGTAATTAGGATTTGTAACAGTGTAAGAAACTGATGCGGATAAGATTTGGAAGGAGTCCCCAGGATACACCCTTACCAAAGTATGATGGAAGAGGGAGCCCAAGAAATCATATAAATTATTGTGTCACTAACTGAATAGTGGTACCACTCAAGGAATGAATGCATTACTTATTCATACATTAGAAGGGATACCTAGTAATTGGTACAAGGATCAGGAGCTATGAAAAGAAACTGTGAGTTGGGATGCAATGCAACATAACTTTATTAGAACCTTTTCATTTGAAAGTGAAAATCCATGGGTGGATCTCACATTACAGAGGATAAAAAGGAAGATATTTGAAGAGTATGGGGTAGATACAGTCAAAATAGACAAAGATTACATAAAATAAACACTTGAACATTTAGTTTATTGTTATCAAGTCGCAGAGGATGAGGAAGTAGTAGAAAACCCACGTGACATACATATAGAAGAAGGGGGAGGATAAAGAGGGTTGGAAGGACCCTAGTTACAATCAGAAGAGTTCAATGCACCTATGAAGATTAAGAAGGTTGATATTGGGGCTGAAGAAAATCCCAAGATAGCCAACATTGGAGATTACTAGGACAATGAGACAATGGAAAAGATAATTAAATTACTACGTGAGTATAGTGATTTATTTCCAGCTACATTTTCAGAGATGAAAGGGGTAGCAGGAGAACTTGTTGAAATGAAGATAAACCTTAGACCAGAAGCAAGACCAATTAGGCAGAGACCATATAGATTAAACCCCATATATAAGAAAAAGGTGAAGGAAGAAATTGATAGAATGCTAGAATCTGGAATCATAGAGCTTGTGGAAGAATCAAAATGGATTAGTCCAATGGTGGTCCAGGAAAATAAGGTTGGAGGGATTAAGATATGTGTTGATCTAAGGAAATTAAATGATGCATTCATGCATGATCCTTTTCCTACTTCATTTACATATGAGGTTTTAGAGAATGTGGGAGGATAGGAAGTGTATTCTTTCATAGATGGATTTTCAGGTTACCATCAGATCAGAATTCCTCCAGAGGACAGGTACAAAACTACATTTGCAACAGAATGGGGGTCATATTAGTACACAGTGATGCCATTTTGTTTGAAGAATGCACCAACAATATTTTCCATAGTAGTAACTACATTTAAGTATTTTATACATAAATTTTTAGAAGTTTATCTGGATGATTGGACAATATTCAGTATATTAAAGGACCATGTATAAATTATGAGGTTAATGTTAGAAAGATGTAGAAAATGTCATATTTCCTTGAACATTAATAAATGTATATTTCGTACACCATTTGGAATCCTACTTGGAAACATTGTATGCAAACATGGATTGATAGTATACCCTGCAAATATTGATGTTATTGTCAATTTACCACCACCAAAGTTAGTGTGCCAGTTGAGAGAAACATTGGGCCACACAAGGTACTACAAGAAATTCATAAAAGGATATGCAAATATTACTGCACCCATGGAGAATTTACTAAAGAAAGACATCAGGTTTCAGTGGAATGATGAATGCCAAGTGAGCTTGGACATACTGAAAGAGAAGATGGTGACAACACCAATTCTGAGCTTTCCAGATTGGACAAAATAATTTCATGTGCATGTGGACGCTTCATCCATTGCACTTGGAGATGTATTGGAAAAACCAGGTGAAGGGGACATTGATCACCCAATATCTTTTGTTAGTATAAATTTGTCTGAGTTTGAGAAGAACTATAATACTGCAAAAAGGGAAGGTCTGGCTATGGTATATGCCTTAAAGAAATTCAAACATTATTTATTAGGTCAACATTTTAATATGTTTACAGATCATTATGCTTTGAAGTACCTAGTTAACAAGCCAGTGTTGGGGGGAAGGATAAGATCAACTATCAAGAATTACTAATCGAGAGGAGCCAAATAAATTGGAGGAGAATTTTCTTCATGCTAACTTATTTTCTGTTCAGATTGTTGATGATTATTTTGCTAAAATTGTTGCATTCTTGAGCATGGGAATGGATCCCAAGGAATTTATTGTCACGCAAAAAAATAGTTGGTAGTGTGCGTTGCAGACTATTAGCTGTTTGCAGGTCATTTATACAAGTTAGGTGTAGATGAAATTCTAAGAAGATGTGTGATGGAGTATGAACGATCCATGGTGTTAGCAGAAGCACATGAAGGAATAGCTGGAGGGAACTATGCAAGAAATCCTACAACACAGAAGGTACTGTGCACAGTATTATGGTGGCCTACAATGCATAAGGATGCAAAGGAATAATGTCAGACATGTGATGTCTGTTAGAGGGTGGGAAAACCATCCAGAAGGGATGAAATGCCACTTATGCCCCAAGTAACCTTACAAGTATTTGAAAAATGGGCTATGGATTTCATTGGACCCATTGATCCACCAACAAGGAGATCAAGAACAAGATACATCATCACTATGAGATAATACTTAACCAAGTGGAAAAAATCATCTCTAGCAAAGGATTGCAGTGCAAAAACTACAGCGTAGTTCCTCTTTGAGAACGTGGTGACAAGATTTGGATGTCCTAGAATTTTCTTGAGTGATCAGGGAACTCATTTTATTAACAGTACAATCATAACTTTGATAGAATAATTTAAGATACATCATCAGAAGAGCACACCTTACCATCCTCAAGAAAATGGTATAGTAGAAGATTTTAACAAGATTCTAGAAAATGCATTGACAAAGATCTGGAATGTGAATACAGATGATTGGGATTTGAAGGTATCAACAATATTATGGGTTTACAGGACTACATGCAAGAATCTTATAGTAAATACACCATTTAGAGTAGTGTATGGGCAGGAAGCAGTGGTTCCATTGGATTATTTAATACCTAGTCTATGCATTGCAACAATCACCAACATGACATAAGAAGGTGTTGCGTAGGAAAGATTGGATCAACTAATGGAGTTGGAAGAAGACAAAATTTTAGCAGGATTTCATCAGGAGGTATAGAAAATGAAGGAAAAATCTTGTCATGATAGGCACATAAAGAAAAAAAGGTTTAAGGAAGGAGATCTAGTTCTCCTCTATGGCATCAGATATCTACAGGACCCTAGGAAGTTCAAGATGCACTGGTTAGGGCCTTATCAGGTAGAGGCCATCACAAATGGAGGTGATGTACAACTGAAATATATTGAAAGGAATAATATCAGAGGACTGGTGAATGGAAGTCAATTGAAACTATATCAAGACAGTCGGCCTAACAACCTGAGGTAAAAACATTGAGAGAAGGTATGATTGTACATATTGTATATAATATATGTTAGAAGAAAAAGACAAAAATCCATAAAAATAAGAAATATAACAAAAATACAAAAAGACAGAAGAATATTAGAGGGTTTTTAATGTAATAGATTTGTTAGCATTAGCAATGTGCCACAAAAAAACCAGTGTTGAAGACATTGCACGCTGGAAAATAGTCGACAAACACAAAAAATGGATAGCATAGGAAAAAGTGGAAAAGTGACAACTTTTAGTGCGAAAGAGTTGTTAGTACACCATCCCACTATAAAGTAGGAAAAAGGGGGCAAAGGAAGTCAATTATGTTTTTTCTAAGGAGAAGACTGAAAAATGAACCCTTAACGTGAAAAAGTGAGAATTCATGATAACCATTGGATATTTATAGTTGAGTAGTCCAGATTTTAGTAGGATGTCACCACCAAGAATTGGAGTGACGAGAAGGGTCGATCGTAACACAAGAAACAATGTTCGGGCGACACAAACAGGGACAAAGGACATGCCAAAAATTTTGGATGTCGATGAGATCCATATGCCGGAGTATGAGCCACATAGCACGCAGGCTGAGAAAGAAGGAAACCTAGTATGGGAGGTCGAGAAGCTAGAGGAGTATGCATAAATGATAGAATCCAATGCATCCAGGGGAAAAGGGCCACAATAGGAAGAACAACCATAGGTTTTGTACAATAGAGCCTAAACCTGGAAGAAGAACAGGAAATAGAGAATGAGTATGTATCATAGGTCCGGGCATCCACCCCATAAGGGGAGAAGAAAAATAAAGGTAAAATCAGTGCACAAGGAGTACAACGCGCATAGGCAAAGTTGGAAATAGTTATGCCACATATCCTAGAGGGAGTAAAGTCTGATGAAGAAATGGTGAGAGGAGTAAACACCATGAAATACTCATATTATGATGTTGCAGATGTTGTCAAATTCCCAGATTTGGCGCAACAAAAATATGTGGAGTTTGAAGGATAAGGCCCATCAGGTGCACCACTGTTGGAGCCTGTGCAGTGGGTCCTGGGACTCGACAACACAGGGATAATGAATATGTTAGATATACCACACTTTGGGCGCAGTAAACACATCAATGGATGTGTGAAACAACTCCTAGCAAGAGTGCATGGAGGAATTTTTTGGATGGATAGGCCAGTTCCTATCAATGTGGACTTGATCACAGCTATCATTAGGCTACCCAGAGATGGGGAGAATCTAGAGAAATAATTAAAAGATAATACAAAGGAAAAGGCCATCTCTGATGAAATCAAGGCATAATATGGCACAGAGAGAGGAAATAGGGGAATCAGGATCAGTGACATCAACGATCCTGTGACAATATTTTCCTCAAGGATGCTAGGGTGAAAATTGATGCACAAGTGTAGGAAGGAATAATTTCCAGCAAGCATGGTAGAAGATATGGCACAATGCGTGAAGGGGAGCTCAATAAGTTGGGCCCTGTACTTTCTCAATTCATTCCTGGAGGATTGTAAAGACACACAGGATTGGGGCTCTGAGTTCCACTACTCATGGTTACTCATCCTCATTGCACTGATGGGGTGGAAAGAACCAGTGTACAACAAGTACATAGAGAGGATAGGAAAGTGTGGCACAACTCGCTACACTTCTCTTAGGAGCACAACAAACCCAAACAGGAAGACTACAAACAATGACACATTTGTGTGGTAATTGTTAGAGATCGAGCAGCTAGTAGTCATTACCTGGAGGATTTCACCAGAGATTATCCAAGAGTTTGGAAATACAACAAATTTTCAGGAAACATGCCACAACATGTGGGTACAGGTGAAGAGGGACCCAACTAAAGAGTGGCTACAACTGAGTTATTGCGTGATGATGCAGGACATACAGATGGAGGTACAGAAGTGGCCCAAGGAATGTAAAGTTCCTGTAATCCCAAGGATAGTGCCAGGAGCACAAACTCAGACATAGGACAGAACAGTCCCTGCACAGCAGACAAACACAAACAATGCAAGAAAAAAGAAGAATTTTGCACAAGGCCAAGTGGGGGTAAGCAACCCAATCCAAAAGAAACATAGAACATAGAAGAAACCATAGGGTGGTTTCACACAAGGGTCACCACACACAGGACAAAAATGAGGAGTTACAACAGAACAAGTGCGTGCGAGAGAAGAAACGAAAGATACACAAGAAATACCAATGGAGGAAGAAATTGGGAAAGAGACAGGAATGGATACATAGATTCCAGAGGTATCTGAGCCATTAGATGCTCAAAGGAAGATGACATAGGAGTAAGAAAGTGGCTCCAGGAAGAAGGAAAAAGCCCACATAAAACCACTAGAAACATCATTGACAACAGATGATATTGAACTAATAGCCACAACAGTCGAAGACCGACTATTTGAGGTGTGGGAGAATGTTGAGAACCATAGGGATTCGATTCTAGAGCAAGTACACGAAGTGAAAACTACACAAGAAAAATTAAGGATCAAGGTAGAGAAGCCACAAAAAGAGAAACCAACAAAAGCTAAGGAAGGAGTGTCTGTTGGAGAAACAATGAAAATTACAGTGCAGGGGAGTTCCAACTTTATCATACCCCTAAGATGTTGTTCATTGATGAGGAGGCAACATAGAATCCCTTGAAGGAAATTGAGACATTGGACTTAGCGTTGCACAAGATCCCAGTGAAGGTGCTCTATAAATTACAAATTAGTGTCACGCAGGAAATTCAGTCCAGGGAAAGGTTTGATGTGACGAACTTACAGATAACACAGGAGGAAAAGATCACACTGAAGGAAGCAGTTATCCAAGAAGGGCAGACAAAGAAGATAACACAATAAAAATTAGAAGAGATGGAGAAGCACATTAGCACAGTATTCCAAACCATCCCAAATAGCGCAGAGTTAGAGGGAGTATCTTCTCAAGAGAAGATGAGTAAAACAACACATGCCTTTGAGCAGTACAAGGACAAGATAAAGGAGCTAGAGAAGTGTGCAGTACCCATTACTCTTCCAGAAGTCAGAGCGCAACAAGAACAAGATGCCACAAAACTTGAATAAAATCTAGTGCAGGCTATCTAAAGGATGATGGAACTATTGGAGCACAATGTCCAATTGTGGACACACATCCAAGAAGATGGAAGCTTGCAGGAGCTACAAGGAAGGGAAGATAAGGTGCATGCAGTAATGGCATAGTTAAAAAAACGATAGAAGACGATGTCACTACCAAAAAATATTAAGACAATTGTAGAGATGAATATCCTACACGCAGAAGAGAAAGCAATGCAAGTGCATAAAATTGCAAGACAAGCTTAGTTGGAGCTTCTGCAGACAAGGCTGAATAGCTAGTCATGGAGGTTGATGTAGAAAAATCACGGGTGGAACAGATAGGCTTGGAGGGAGGATATATATTAAATCCTCCAGCCACTACACAGATGGTAGAAGCCATGGCATAGAAGAGCAACTAGGTTCAAGAGAAATTCGAGTGAACAACATAGATGTATGAAGCACTAGCACAAGAAAAAAACGATGCAGGAGTCTGTGAGTGACTTGGGACGAGTCACAATGTCATTTTTGGGGGCCTATTGGTGTAGGCCAATTTTGGGAGAAAACCAAGGAAATTTTGAATATTTCAAGACAGTGCCAAAAAATAGGGGTGCTCGCCCGAAATAGAGGAAAAGCAGTGCCAAAAAAGGTGGAAAACCAACGTCTATAAAAGTAGTTACAAAGTGGAAAGACTGCTACAGAGCAGTTGGAAAGTGGACAAGTGTAATCTTGGAGTAACAGTTGTATCGAGGACCGACCAAGATTAAGTCAAGGATAAAGTGGAAAAACCTAATCTGCTTAGGGCTAGGGTTTTTGTAAGGGTTTTGTTCCAGTTTTGTATAAGTAGAATGTATTAGGACCATGAGAGGGGGGTGTGTATTTTTGAGGTTGCAATAGGTCCTTGAGTTTATTAAATGTCTTGTTGAGAGACTTGTGTGATATGTGGAGATAGAGTGTAATGAAGGAATACATGTATAGTGTGCAACACTAGATTTTGCAAGAATATGAATAAAGAGCTAAAGAGACAAATCTTTGTAGATGTAGCCCTAGGGGGGGTGAACCATGATATATTTGTGTCACATGTATGAATGGTTACATTGTTTAATGTTGTGTTTGAATTAACAAGATTTATGATGAATATGTTAATTGAAAAAGGTTATATTACTGTGCACTAAGGAAAGAACTGTAGAATAGCACTAAACGAATGAATGTCATATGTAGTGTTTAGTGTTTAGATATGAATCTTATGATACAGTAGATGAATACCTCTCATGGAGTACTTGCTGCTATAATGATTAATGAAGTCTATTGGTCATATACTGTGTCACTAGTATGAGTTATGATTTAAAGTTAGCATAACATATGGGTATTTGAGGGTTAACAGTTGAGTGGATCTAATTCCTCTGAGAGAGAAACACATCCCATCCCAGGGTTGTAGACATCTTACGACCACCCATTGAAGCCATCTTGGGTGAGAATTCACAGTGCACTTTGTGTGTTGTGTTTCCTTCTGGTATCTAAGAGGGTCGATGGTATAAGGGAAGTTGGTAATCCTGTAGTTAGAACCTAGGTCATCCCATAAGTAACCAATGGTGTGGATGGGTGCCCTGTGTGTGAATCCACTAAGTATGTGTGCAATAAGACTGATGCTAAGTGTGAGTTGCGATGGACCCTCATAGGCTATACACGTTATTGCAACTCCCTATGCTTGGAGAAAGGTAACCCAAAAGAAATGTCGAGGTTTCAAGGGAGTGTAATAGTACTATAAGTAGAAAATATATCTGCAGCCTGCATACATATTAATAAAATTGAACTATTAGTACCAAATAGTAAAATTCAAAAACATAAACACAAACAATTTGAGAATTATACAATATTTATCTCTACACATGATACCTATGACACAGGTGACTTTTCCATCCCAGATAGACATTCCCCAACATTGCCTAGTCCCAAATCCTGTAGAAACATGAGAACATTAAAAATTTGAGGATGCCATAAAATAAAGAAATGACTATGGTGAATTTATCAAATGTGATGCATACATGTGTGTGGGGTGTACCCAATGAATATGTTGTCTCTATTGTTGCATCAGTGGTGGGGATAGGAACTGATGCATCCATCGGCATAGAGTGTCTACTGCTTGGATGTAACAACTGCAAAACAACATACATTAAAATATGGATATAAATACACAAAATACAAAATAAATATATAACAATGAAGGACATAGATATGGTTAATATACTAACCTCCTCCATGAAGCTATGTTGTACACTAGGCTCTATAGGCCCATAACATGTCTTCCTGCAGCTAAAGCATCTGTGAGGTTCACATGGATGACCGTTATAGCCATGTGCTCTCTCCTCAATGTACTTTCCTATTCATGTTGAAGATCCAACCCCTCTATCAATGTCACTAGCATGCACCTCCTACTGAGATAGTGTAAAAAACATACTCAGTTGCACTAGGCTATGATTCAATGATGAAATGGCTAGATGTACCTGTTGCAAGCTCTTTGCAATAGGAAGATTTTGGGTAGGGAGGTGAGGCCTTCTCCTGGGGGATGAGGACCTAACATGGGGTTATTTTGGACATGATCTCAGTTATGTGCGGACCCTCGACCCACCCTTGGAAGTCACCAATGTCAAAGTAGTTAACATGCTTGCCCAAAATAAACTCAATCCATACTTTCTCATAAAATAAAAGGGCATATCCTTGATATTGGAGGGAGGTTTAACAAAAACCATATACCACCTATCCATCTAATTTTGACTAATCTAGGGATGGATGCACCAGTCAATCGAGATGTTTTTCTTGGTCAAACATAGTTCTTGTTCATTTCTAGGATCCCTAAAAATAGACAATATTTTATTTTTTTAAATGCCCTATTCTTTGACTTGGTTTCTATCCAAACTAGTGCTATAATACTCATACATTCTTTCCCTATAATAAGAGATAAAGGTTAGTTTTCTTTAGGAACTTGTAATGGACTTCACAAATATGTACAAAGAAGTGGCCAATGAGAGTCTTCTAGGCTCTCTAGTGCCCCTTAATTGTTCCTCAAGGGTTCCTAATATAACCAACTCATCATCAATTTGAGTGTTTACAATGGGTGCTTGTGGTGGGTTGGGGTTTTGATCTTCTTGGTTTTATTCAGAGCATTTTACATTGTCTCGTGGTTCCATTTTATTATATATGTTTCAATTTAAAATCCATGGCATGTAAATTAGGTTGATTTTTTAATTAAAATACAAAATTATAATTTTTTTTTAATTTAGATTCTTGGTAGAAAAAGACTAAACTGAAAATGACTAAATTGGGATAAAAATAAGATAAATCAAACATACCTGGACACTGTGGTAAGATCCTCCCTTTGTTTCTCCTCTCTATATCCTCTTTATTTTCTTAATGAGAGTCAAACCATGAGCGCAATTTGTGTACATTGAGCACAAATCGCGCTCATGGCCCTTTAAAAATGTTTAACATTTGGAACGTGTGCATGTTCTTATGAACGCACACTCGTTCTTGCCACTAAACCAACGTGGAAATCCTCGTGGAGGTTCAGACACTTCCAAACCTATAGGTTTAGGAACGTGTGCGCATTCCTAAGAACACACACGCATTCCTGCTAACTCGTTTGGCACCTTTTCGGCCACAAACTTCTTGCACTCACCCCATAGTGCATATTGCACATCTTGATATGGATGATCTATTGCATAATCTCTTGTTGTGATAATGACCCAATGGGTCTTCTTTTATAGTCTTAATATCTAACCAACTTCCATAGAATCTAAAATATCTTTTCCACAAGTAACCACCCGTTGTTAGAGTTGACTCTGCTAAATTCTCTCTATTGAGTCGTCTCAACAAGGATTCTCTTCTCGACCGCCTTCACATCCAACTTGTAGTTGATTGTTGGGCTTGTTGATCCACCACTCAATTATATTCGATTGTTGGTCGATTTTCCAACCGATAGGAATGTCGACTACTCGATCGATTAGTGTAGTGTGTTGGTCGATTTCCCAACCAACTATATCTAGATGTAGATCGACCTGTCGATTGAATGAACCCAGGAGATGTGTGATGAACAATCAATGCTTGAAGTTCCAATAATTTGTAGCAACAGTATCGTGCCATGCATTGTAATTCCTATGAGCTACTATAATCGATAGAGTAAGTTTTCCTCTTCAACCCACTACTTGAAGAGAATTTGTTCTTATTTCCATCAAAAATGACTTAGATATGTCCTTGAGAAGATCAAACCTTGAGAAAGGAATATTGGAGAGCCACCACTCCACTAGTATAATGTACTTTGTAACATTCCTTTCGGAGTAATAGAATCCATGTCTTCTTACCTACTGAATCTAAATCTTATTTGTTGCATTTATTAATATGCTTTCAACTTAAATTCCAATAATAACCTTTGTTAGTTTTATAGCCATTCCAAAGGCCAACTTACAACATCTTCAAGTAATATCTAGAAGTGAAAATCTTTAATTGGCGCAACTCTATGGAATATTGGAAGGAGATGGGAGCCATTAATACGCATTTCACACCATCCTAGTTCCATAACATAAATTAATGAAACCTTAGATTGGGGACATTCAATCTCGAGCTTTAAAAATATCTCCTTAGAAGTCATGTTTAAGGACACCTATTAAAGCAACTTTATCTTGATTTTACATATGTCACATTCATGATTGACAAATGTAAATGAAATGTAAGTTGGCTTTAGGTTTCGAAATTCATGAAGATGTCGATTATTGCATGTTAATTCATGAAGTTGTCGATTATTGCATGAAGTTGTCGATTATTGTCGATTCTTTGTTTTGTCGTTTCCACCGAAAGTCGAGAAGATGGCACATGATTGTTTGTTTTTTTTATTCATGTTTATCCACTTCATTTTCATTTTTATAGATTCATGACAAAGAAGGAGTTGGTGGATTCCACTTCGACAATAGTACAATGAGGATGGTAGCGAATTTCAAACCAGTTATGTCCCATAAATAGACATTTCACTTTCATACGACGAGGATGTCACTCAATTTTAAAACACTTTATCATTAATGAATGACCGTGGAAGTCCATTTCAAAGGTAACTACTTATGATGAGTCATTTATTTTAAACTCAATATGATGATGGTGGTAGTGAATTTAAGAACTAATTAACTTAAGTGGTAATTACTTTCAAAGATAATTATTATTAATAAATTGTTTAGTCAAATTAATTATTAATAATGGATGAAGGATTTAGGTAATAATTTTGAATGCACTTATTGTTAAATGATGAGGATGGTAGTTAATTTTAATCTTTGGTTATTATTAATGGATAAACGTGGTAGCTAATTTTAACATTAATTATTATTAGTGGTCAATTTTGATACTAATTATTATTAGTGGATGAGCGTAGTTGTCAATTTTGAAGTTACTTGTCATTAATGGATAAGGGTAATAGTCCATTCCAAAGTAGAATACGTTAATTAAAAGTAGAGTAAGTTAATTAATGGATGAATTCAACTTTTTTCCATTGATATTCCTCCCCAAATTAAGTAAGAATTTCATCAAAATATATAATTTTAATTGATTAGATAACTTTGACCATTCCCTCAAGGGTTTTGTGTCATTTTAATATGACCTAGATCATTTGAATTCTTTATGTCACTAAAAAAAATAAACTCACTCATTCCGTAAATAGTTGTTATTTGTGACAATGATTATATGAAATATGGAGAAATGTAGTAACTCTATTTACATGTAAAAACAAAGATTATTGCTTGGATGAGAGTGGTGGTCAATTCCCAAACTAGCTATGCTTAACCAAGACAACTTGATAGTAGTCAATCCTTATGCTAGCTACACTTAACTAAGGTTATTTAGTGGTAGTCAATTCCCAATCTAGCTATAGTGAACTTGGGTGATAAGGTAATAGTCAATACCTAATCTAGTTAATACACTTAGTAAGGGTGACTATCCAATGGATAAAGTTGATTGTCAATCTCCAAGCTTGAAAGAGTACACTTAATATGGGAGATAATCTAGTATTGGATGAAAGTGGAAATTATTTTGCATGTTAGTTATACTATCAAGGTGATACTGATTTCCCATGTTTGCTAAACATGATAAGGGTAACTATCATTTTGGGTTAGCTAGTGACAAATAGTAACAAGATAAAATATATAAGTTAACTAGAGAGAATTTTGTTTAGATAAGGATGATAGTGAATCCTCAATTATCCATCATTATAGAAGGACAATATCATTTGGATGAGGATCCTAGTCAATTCCTAAGTTGGCTACCCTTAATGGCATTGAATGTCAATTGTGTGATGGTAGTAGTTAATTATTACATTGGTTATCGAGCATCAAGGTAACTATTGTTTGGATGGTGATGCTATTCAATTCTTAGGTAATTGGATACCCTTAATTAAGATCACATTGTCATATGAATGAGGGTAGTATTTGATTCCTTTATTAGTTATTCTTAATTAAAGTAATTATCATTCACTAAATTTGGTAGTCAATGTTTATGCTAGAAACCATTAAATTTGAGGATGATTATCATTTAGATGAGGGTGGTAGTCATTTTTTATGCTAGCTATAATTAAGGAGGGATACTCTCATTTGATGGGGGTGGTAGACAATTCATGTGCTAGGTATTGTTAATGAGGGTGACTACAGTTTGGATGTGGTTGGTAGTCAATCTATATCCTAGCTATTATCAATGAGAGTGATTGTCCTTTAATGACAATGGTAATCAATTCCTACACCATCTATTGTTAGAGCGGGATACTATTATTTGATAAGATTAATAAGCAATTCTTAGGCCACCTAGTCTTGAGGGAAACTATCATTTGGATGAGGATAATAGTCAATGGAAACAATAACTATTATTAATTCAGGTGACCATCATTATATGTGGACGATAACATATTATTATGTTGGCTTACCCTAATGAGGATGGATTCTAGTTGAACAAGCATAGTTGTCAACTCCTACACTAACTATTGTTAATGGAAATGACTACTATGTGGATCATCGTCACAATCAATTATTAACTGTTTTTATTGTTTGAAATGAAATTACAAATTTTATTAAAGAGAGACAAAAAAAAACCTTAATAGAAGTTTTAGATGAATATTTATTGCTAAGTGATGTAACTTTTGTCGAGATGGATGTCACAAACTAGCAATACTTTATATAATATATCTAATAGCTAGGTACAATTTACAATGTAGAGGATAATTAGAGAGTACATATCATTTGAATAGTTGGAAATGTTACGAAGAGTAAGTGTAATGAAGATTTCAACACAACTAATAGTATTGTTTAGATCAAGTTGGTAGGTATGATTTACAACTTAGAGGATGATTAAAAAGTAAATACTATTTGAATAGTGGTGAGTGATAACAAGGGTAAGTGAACTGTCGATCTAATTCACTCTAGTAGTCCAATAATTGTTTGGATCATATTCATAATCCTATGATGATAGTTTCATGTAGTTTAAATTTTAATACAAATGATGGTAGTTTTATAATGACAAATTGGATACTTTATGAAATGTATGGTGGTGAATGTTAATAAAAGTACATGTAGTTTGAATTCAAAGTAAATAATCTTATTGTATGGATCATGATAATATCTTGGATTTTTTTAAAGATGTCAAAATCTATGATAACTAAGTTGTCTATAACAATGAGGATAAATATCATTGGTTGCTATTCATGAATGCAAGTTAACTCATCATCATTATTTAAATAAAACCACACCATCTCAAATAACTAGTTGGTGGTCCATAAGGGGATAAAATTTCACTCTTGCCAAATAATTCTATCTCTCAGGTTGTTAACTTGTTTCCTTACATTCAAGGAAGATTACCTCTTATCGAATCAATAACACTTTTAGGTCTTGCTCAACTACTATAAGGTGGTTTTAGCCTAGAGAGTATCCACATTACCTAGAGAGTACCTTGAAGAAAGTAATCTTTTGTGATCATCACTTAGACTACTTCTAAGAAAATCATATTTATTTAGTGACATTTAGCCTTACTCTATTACCCAGAAAATTAAGCATTTTAATGAAATGAATGTATTCATATTTTAATCTAATATTAAAACAATAATAATAATGTAAAGATGTGAAAATTGGAAAAATTCCAATTATAATTTCTCTCATAATGCCCCCTCCCTCCCACCCTCTAATTATAATATAATTTCTCTCATAATGCTCTCGCCCCTCCCACCCTCTAATTATAATATAATTTCTCTCATAATGCCCCCCCCCTTCCACCCTCTAATTATAATATAATTTCTCTCATAATTTATAGAGGGTGGAAGAGGGGGGGGGGGGCATTATGAGAGAAATTATATTATAATTAGAGGGTGGGAGGGGGGGGGCATTATAATTAAAACCTTTCCCCTCCCACCCTCTATAAGGGGGGGCATTATGAGAGAAATTATATTGGGGGGGCATTATAATTAAAACCTTCCCCCTCCCACCCTCTATAAGGGGGGGCATTATGAGAAAAATTATATTATAATTTCTCAAACCTTCCCCCTCCCACCCTCTATAAGGGGGGGCATTATGAGAGAAATTATATTACAATTTCTCTCATAATGCGCCCCTCCCCCCTCCCACAATTTCTCTCATAATGCGCCCCTCCCCCCTCCCACAATTTATTTCATAATGCCCCTCCCCGTCCCACAATTTCTCTCATAATTCTCCCCCTTCCCACCCTCTATAGCATTATGAGAGAAATTATATTATAATTTCTCTTATAATGCCCACCCTCCTCCCACCCTCTAGGGGGCATTATGAGAGAAATTATAATGGGAGGGGAGGGGCATTATGAGAGAAATTATAATGGGAGGGGAGGGGCATTAGGAGAGAAATTATATTATAATTTCTCTCATAATGCCGTTCCCCTCCCACCCTCTATAGAATTATGAGAGAAATTATATTATAATTTCTCTCATAATGCACCCCCCCCCCTCTAGGGGTATTATGAGTAAAATTATAATATAATTTCTCTCATAATGCCTCCCCCTCCCACCCATAGAGGGTGGGAGGGGTGGGCATTATGAGAGAAATATTTCTCTCATAATGCTCCCCCCTATAGAGGGTGGGAGGGGGAGGCATTATGAGAGAAATATTTCCCTCATAATTTCTCTCATAATGCCCCCTCCTCCCACCCTCTATAGAGGGTTATAGAGGGTGGGAGGGGGAGAGCATTATGAGAGAAATTATGAGGGAAATATTTCTCTCATAATGCCCCTCCCCCTCCAACCGTCTATAGGGGGGGCATTATGAAAGAAATATTTCTCTCATAATGCTCCCCCTTCCCACCCTCTATAAAGGGGGGGAGGGGGAAGGTTTTAATTATTATTATAATTTCTCTCATAATGCCCCCCTCATATTTATTTAGTGACATTTAGCCTTACTCTATTACCCAGAAAATTAAGCATATTAATGAAATGAATGTATTCATATTTTAATCTAATATTAAAACAATAATAATAATGTAAAGATGTGAAAATTGGAAAATTTCCAATTTGTTTTAAATAAGTTCATAAGTTATTTTTATTTTTTCTTAACTACAAGATGTGAAGTGTTGTATTTTCTGTTTGGATAAAAAATGAATAATTTTAATGAGATGAATGTATTCATATTTTAATCTAATAATAATGTAAAGATGTGAAAATTGGAAAAATTCAAATTTTTTTTTAAATAGGTTCACAACTTATTTTTATTAGTGTTGTCTTTTCTGTTAACAAACATAAGATAAAGGGTTGTATATACACTAAATAACAAAGACATTCAGAATAATAGAAGGTAAAGGGTTCTATATATGAATAAAGATTTAACGACGTGTATGCATTATTAAATAAAACATAAATCAACTTACATAAACCCTATGGTTTTTCTTTTCAGCAAACAAGTTTCCACACGATGGATGAGGTTGACTGACAGTACTCATGTCTGCTCCGCTGTGATTAGGTGGCCCATTGGCTGGTCAAGCATCCCATTACTGTAGCTATATACTGCATCCCCTCTACCGTTACCTCATCTATATACACTTGCATTTTCTCTGCAGAGACAGACAGACGGAGATTTTCCTCAATTGGAGGAAGGAGGAGTAGCTGCTGCTAAAAATATCGTGGAAATATTCTTCATAGTACTTGTACTACCAATGTTAAGCTGAGCGATGATTGTTTGGAGGCAGCTCTGCAATTTTATTTACAAATTCCGGTGGAAGCCTCGTGGCATCAGGAAGATCTGAGAACGAGAACGCAAGGAAATAGAGGCCCGCCTCTTCGTTTTATCAATGGAAATCTCGTAACATGACTAACTTAAGAGAGCTCAAGGCTACTGAAGACATATCAAAAGATGGGGTTTCATGGGGTTTCATAGCTCCTCACTTTCGCCACGAGGATCTCAAGGTACTGCATAACTGCATTGAATAATAGTAGAATAGATTGATCTATCTCAAACTTTAAACTTTGGATTTATTAGCCTAGACTTGCTACTCGATTTTCAATCTACTAGAATCTATAAAAATGTCCAGTTAAGGAAAACAAATTTCTGCATGCATAATAGTTTTTGACCAAAACGGGGTCGACAATGTTTGCCCAAAACAGGATACACAGTCAATAATAGCTGTCGACTGTCTTTTTTCCATGATCGTACTGGCCTTTACATAAAACAACGTTGAGTGCATTAACATAGACTCATCTGGTCATGTGATAAACATATCCATTTTTAAGTTCTTGATGTGCATTTATAGAGAATTATAAACCAGATCAAAAGCTTTTGATGTGTTATTTTAATAAATAAATTCTAGTTTACTCAGTGCAGGTTTTGATGTGTTATTTTAATAAATAAATTCTAGTTTACTCAGTGCAGGTCAAGGATAAATTCTATCAGCCATAACCCATAAAATATTTTATACCTGTAAAACAAATTGACAGCTTTATTGTGAAACCTCATCTATGAGTGGATTTCAATCACGATTTTACCAAAAAGCATTAGGTTACAATAATTTTTATAGCACCACATCCAAAGCCAGTTTATTATGAATCTCTTATAAATAAGTCCAGTTTTCTATATGCTGGAAGAGCTCTATTGGGTGCTTTTGCACCGCTTTTTATCTTTTTATAGTTTTAGCAAGAAACTGAAGTCGATCTTCCACAACATTAATATTTCAGGTCCCATAACATTAATGTTTCTACCCCAAATAGAGAATGTGGTGAATATCGATTTTTAAAATCGCTACGTTGAAGAATTTGATAACTTCGGCCGCCGTTGCTGGCACCTCATCTCAATTGGCAGCAGAGAGAAGTGCTTGCAGTGTGCACTGCCAGGATTTTTAATTTCTACGTTTTCAAAATTTTCAGATTTACATGGTTGTATTGATTATAAATTGCATTATTTTAAATTCATTTTAATTCGGGTTTAACAAGTATTTGCAGTGAGATGTTGAGTTTTTTTTAAAGCAAATTGTGTAAAAGATGTTCAGTATCCAAAGTTTGAGTGGACACTTTATTTATCTTCACAAACATAAAGTTGAAAATAATAATAGAAAAAAAAGGTATTGGATTGATAATTTATAGTGAAGAGAGAAAAGCTAACAGTTATAAAAACAATAAAATATTGCTTTTCTAGAACTGTTTGAAAATACAAGAAAACTAGTCAAATACTCAAAAGGAAAAGAAAAATCAAGGGAAGTCAAATAAAGCCAAAACAGATTGACAAAATAACTAAAATCAGAAAGGCTGAAAATTTTTGTGAATGATGGGTTCCCAGTATTGACAAAGTTGGTAACCATCTTACAATTGAAATTATGAGTATTGATAAAGTTGGTAATCATCTCACAATTGAAATTATGAGAGTGTTTTTCAATTTCTAAGGTTTCAATGATGATTTGAGATGAATAAGAGGGGATAGAGTCCATAATTTTGGTTTGATCAAAGCACAAAAGATGTTTAAAGTTGTGAGAGTGTTCAATAATAACCGATTTGGAAATAATTATGATACAGTAGATAATTTGAGATGAATAAGAGAGGATAGAGTCAATAATGTTGGTTTGATCAAAGCATAGAAGATGTTTAAAGTTGTGGGAGTGTTCAATAATAAAAGATTTGGAAATAATTATGAAACCCAAAGCAAATTGACAAAATAACTATAATCAGAAGGGGTGAAACTTTTTGTGAATGATGAGTTCCCAGTATTGACAAAGTTGGTAACCATCTTATAATTGAAATAATTGAAATTATTAGAGTGTTTTTCAATTTCTAAAGTTTCACTAATGATTTGAGATGAATAAGAGGGGATAGAGTCCATAATTTTGGTTTGATCAAAGCACATAAGATGTTTAAAGTTGAGAGAGTGTTCAACAATAACAGATTTGGAAACAATTATGATATAGAGATATATAATTAAGTGGGTGTTGAAAAAATTTAAATATAAAATAGATTTATATAGTTTTGTTTTATTATAGAACCTTATAAATATTATGTTTTTTTTTTAATTATAATTATAACTTACTATTTTTGTGTTGAAAAAAGTGAGATGCATTTTATAACCCAGTATTAAAGATATTGTAATGTTCATTTCATGCTAAATCTATTTTCATTCAGTAATGTTGATACCATCATATGTTATTCAATATAATATATTATAGAAAACAAAACATACAAGAGTAAAAGAGCAGATTAATAATTATAATTTACAAATTTTTAAAAATTATATCAATCAATTTTGTTCGGCATCATTTTCAACTCTATATATTTAACTAGTAAAGTGTACTGAGGTATACCTACCCTACCTCCTTCTGCATTTTAATAAGATGACTCATCTTATAAACATATTTACATAGCTAATGCTTATTTACCTTAATGAATGAATGCAGATGAAGATGGCACTGAAGGAATCCTTGAAACTGAACATGACAGAAAGCTTTTTCACCAAGGAAGCATTCCGTATCTGCAGCCCTGAGATCTCTTAACTTAGTCATGTCAGCGAGATTTCCAGCGATATCACAAGGAGGCGGGCCTGTGATGCCTTCACTTTAATCTTCCATGATGGTGCGAGGCTTCCACCAGTATGTGTAAATAAAATTGCAGAGTTGCCTCCAAACGATTATCGACGATTATCGATAAGCTTAACATTGTTAATTCAAGTACTATCAAGAATGTTTCGACCATGTTTTTAGCAGCAGCAACTCCTCCTTCTTCTAGTTGAGACATGGCTAGAAGATTAAGGAAACTCTCTGTCTGTCTTGCCAGAGGACATGCAACTGCCTCTTAAATTTATAGTTACAGAAACTTGTATACATGATATAATCCACCTTTCACTGTGACTCAATGCATCTTGAAGTGATTACGGATGAGTCTACATGGCAGTTAATAACTTAGACAAATATAGTGTCAAACATTGTGTTGCTTCTATGCCAGTTGTATTGAAAGGATATATAATTTTATACAATTGATATTGCAGTCCCAGTCCTGGATTGAGTCAAATGGTCATTAATTGTACAACCACAGGGATCGAACACAATATATTGCCAGGTGCTCATATTGAAGTAAATTATCAAGGGATGAAAGTTTCATGTTACTTTGCTGGACATCACAATATTTTATCTTTTCGTTTTCTATTTTATCTTTTCTTAAGATTGTAGAGTTAGTAGAAAATCCGCTCTAGTTGTGGCAATGCTTCCTTCCGATGTCTATATTGTGGAGATATCAAAGGAATTTTTAGTACTAGAGGTAATATAATGAGCTCAAGAATGAACTTATCTTAAAAGAAAAAAATGTCATACACTAAAATCCAAAGCTGAGAAACAACTATTGGATGATAAAGAATGCATAAAATTAGTAGCCTATAGATTTATAGAAGGAGATTGATGGATGTCCAAAAGTATAGGTTAAAGAAACCACACTTTTATGATGGATAGAGAAGAAGACAAAAATATCTCAATTGTGGTAGTTGCTAATAACCAATCATAAACAATGAAGATACTTCATAAATCCAATAATTCTTATTTGGATGAAGAGTTGGTGGTGCCATCCAAATCCTTGACATCTAATTTCTGATGTGAACTAATTTTTCATATAAACCTTGACCATATGATTTATGAACTTCTATTAGTCACTTGGAACCTTTGTCTTAACCATAAGATTTATGATTTTCCATTAGTCACTTGGAACCTTCTCAAGAAAGGTGATAGGAAGTTGACAGAAGGGAAAGGAAAAAATGTGTGATTGAGAACTATCTTTTAATAAAACATGAATGAATTGTACATTAATATATAATAAGTTTTTTTTTTTTTTTTTAAATTCCATATTTATTCTTAAAATTTTGTTTTTTCACATTAACTTCACATATATGTAATATGCATAATAAATAACATGCACCCATTAAAGAGTACAATGACGTGAAAAAATATATTATATTTTATAAATTATATATTTTGTAATAATAATAAAATATTGTTATTTAAGAGTTAAAAAATATATATATTATTAAAATCAAGATTAGTGAGCATTACTTTTATACTTTATTAATTTTTTATTTTTATATTGAAAATGATTGTTGGATTAACTCAAAAATATTTTAAATAAAAGAATTTGTAAAATTTGTGGGGTAAAAAGAACAAAAGATGATTATTATTTTTTTTTAATTTGTCTTATTCATAATATTAATAAAAATAATAATATAAAATAAAAATTTATCCACTTTAATAAAAAAAAAATTGATAATTTCATTTCTACTATATTTAATTATCATATTTCAATAAATATTTAAATTGATTTTATTTCTTTTCTACAATAAACTTTATTAATCTTAAGAATAAACAAACAACATCAATATCATAATATAAGTAGAATATTAATTACAACAATTAATTCCATTTAAAATTAATGAAAAAGAGTTTGACTCACAATTAAGGGAATAAATTAATTATATTTATCAGTGTTTTAAACGAAATATATCATTTAATGAAAATAGATAAATATAATTAATAAAAAAGATATCAAAGCCTTTTTTCTATTGGTGAGTTTTTATAGTAATTATTAAATCACTCATTCTTTTATTTTAAGAGTAAAAGACAAAAATATTATCATCACATTATCTGACATTTTTATTTTAAATTTTCTATTAAGCCAATCTAGATCCATCTTAACACCAAGTATACCAAGAGAGATTAAATTCATGTAAGTGTAAACCTAACCCATTTTTAGAGTGCAAAACTTGAGGAAAGATTTTCACCTCTAGGGATTTGATCCTCTTGCTACTTGGTAGATTAGGAGTTAAGTTGGATCTAGGCTAGTTCTAACTCTAGATGTACCAAGAGCTGAGTGAGATCAAATCCCTCTATTTTTAAAGTGAAAAACTTGAGGAAATGTTTGCACCTTGAGAGATTTGATCCATCTTGACGTGTGGTAGATTGAAATTGTAGATTATCATTATGTATGTGTTTGAGATGAATATGATTATTTAAAATTTACTAAGTATGATTTATAATATAGAGAGTAATATCACCAAGTCCTCTTCAAAACTATCCTGGTCAAAACTTTAAACAAAGATAATATTTTTTATTCACACATGTAGCCTTTGGATCTTTTTATATTAATCATATGAGAAATAAATTGATTTTTAAAACTATTTAAACATTTAAAACTTGATACCCTATCTCTATTTCTTTGCAATATTTATAATTTCTTTTTATAATGTGTTATGTTCCTCATAATTCTACTTCATTTTATTAAATGCATTTAGTTTTAATGCATTTCATATATCAATGAATTCTATATATCTTAACATTTCATATATCTTAATATTATAAAGATTTTAATTGAAAATACTAACAAAAAAATCATAACAAATCAAACAAAGAGACATACATCAACTTATGAGTGAGAATATATTTTGCAACTATTTTGAAAATAGCTTCTACTATATTATTGATGAAGCCATGTCACTTGATAAATAACTTAAACCAATTTTATTAAAAAAAATATTTCATACAATTTACCATTTTTTATTGTAGTATTATCAATAAAACTAATGTTTGACCAAAACACATTACCAAAACCAATAGTTTGACCAAAACTATTTTTTAGTGTTTGACCAAAAAGGGGTCGACAATGTTTGCCCAAAACACATTACACCGTCAATAATAGCTGTTGACTATCTTTTTTCCATGATCGTACTGGCCTTTTCATAAAAGAACGTTTAGTGCTAAGAACAGTAAGAACAGATTAACATAGGTTCATCTGGTCATGTGATAAACATATCCATTTTTAAGTTCTTGATGTGCATTTATAGAGAATTATAAACCTGATCAAAAGCTTTTGATGTGTTATTTTAATAAATAAATTCTGGTTTACTCAGTGCAGGTCAAGGATAAATTCTATCAGCCATAACCCATAAAATATTTTATACCTGTAAAACAAATTGACAGCTTTATTGTGAAACCTCATCTCTGAGTGGATTTACCAAAAAGCATTAGGTTCCAATATTTTTTATCGCACTACATCCAACGCCAGTTTATTATGAATCTATTATAAATAAGTCCAGTTTTCTATATGCTGGAAGAGCTCTAGTGGGTGCTTTTCCACTGCTTTTTATCTTTTTATAATTTTAGCAAGAAAGTGCAGTCGATCTTCCAGAACATTAATATTTCAGGCCCCACAACATTAATATTTCTACCCCAAATAGAGAATGTGGTGAATATCGATTTTTAAAATCGCTACGTTGAAGAATTTGATAATTTGGGCCGCTGTTGCTGGCACCTCATCTGGATTGGCAGCAGAGAGAAGTGCTTGCAGTGTGCACTGGCAGGATTTTCAAATTCTACGTTTTCAAAATTTCCAGATTTATATTGTTGTTTTAATTATAAATTGCATTATTTTAAATTCATTTTAATTCGGGATTTAATAAGTATTTACAGTGAGATGTTGAGTCTTTTTTAAAGTAAAGTAAATTGTGTAAAACAGGTTTATTATTCAAAGTTTGAGTGGATACTTTATTCATCCTCACAAACACAAAGTTGACAATAATAGTAGAAAAAAAGGTATTGGATTGATAATTTATAGAGAAGAGAGAAAAGTTAACCGTTATAAAAATAGTAAAAAAATGTTTTTTTAAAACTATTTGAAAATACAAGAAAACTAGTCAAATACTCAAAGGGACAAGAAAAATCAATGAAAGCCAAATAACACCAAAACAAATTCACAAAATAACTAAAATCAAAAGGGGTGAAAATTTTGTGAATGATGGGTTCTCATTATTGACAAAGGTTGTAATCATCTTACAATTGAAATTATGAGTATTAACAAAGTTGGTAACTATTTTACAATTGAAATTATGAGAGTGTTTTTTAATTTATAAGGTTTCATTGATGATTTGAGATGAATAAGAGGGGATAGAGTTCATAATTTTGGTTTGCTCAAAGCACAAAAGATGTTTAAAGTTGTGATAGCACCGATTTGGAAATAATTATGATATAGTAGATAATTTGAGATGAATAAGAGGGGATATAGTGGATAATTTTGGTTTGATCAAAGCACAGAAGATGTTTAAAGTTGTGGGAGTGTTCAATAATAACTGATTTGAAAATAATTATGAAAGCCAAAACAAATTAACAAAATAACTAAAATCAGAAGGGGTGAATTTTTTTATGAATGATGGGTTCCCATTATTGACAAAGTTGGTAACCATCTTATAATTGAAATTATTAGAGTGTTTTTCAATTTCTAAAGTTTCACTAATGATTTGAGATGAATAAGAGATGATAGAGTCCATAATTTTGCTTTGATCAAAACACAAAAGATGTTTAAAGTTGCGAGAGTGTTCAATAATAACAAATTTGGAAATAATTATGATATAGAGATATATAATTAAGTGGGTGTTCAAAAAATTTAAATATAAAATAGATTTATGTAGTTTTGTTTTATTGTAGAAACTTATAAATAATATGTTTTTTTTTTTTAATTATAATTATAACTTACTATTTTTGTGTTGAGAAAAGTGAGATACATTTTATAATCCAGTATTAAAGAGATTGTAATGTTCATTTCATTCTAAGTCTATTTTGAGTAATGTTGATATTATCATATGTTATTCAATATAATATGTTATACAAAACAAAAAAATATAAGAGTAAAAGAGTAGATTAATAATTATAATTTACAAATCTTTAAAAATCATATCAATCACTTTTGTTTGGCATTATTTTCAATTATATATATATTTGACTGCTAAAGTCTAGTGAGGTATACATACCCTACCTCCCTCTACACTCATCTTGTGAGCATATTTATATAGTCAATGCTTATTGACCTCAATAAATGAATGCACATGGAAATGACACTAAACGAATCCTTGACACTGAACACGACAGCAAGTTGTTTCACCAAAGAAGCATTCACAAACATGTCTTTATCAAAGAAGCATTCACAGACATGTCTTTATCAACAGCCCTGAGATCTCTTAACTTAGTCATGTCAGCGAGATTTCCAGCGATATAACGAGGAGGCTGGCCTCTAATGCCTACACTTTCTTTAATCTTCCATCATGGTGCGAGGCTTCCACCAGTATGTGTAAATAAAATTGCAGAGCTCCCTCCAAATGATTATCGCTAAGCTTAACATTGTTAATTCAAGTACTATCAAGAATGTTTCAACCATATTTTTAGCAGCAACAACTCCTCCTTCCTCCAGTTGATACATGACTAGAATATTAAGGAAACTATCTATCTGTCTTGGCAGAGGAGATGCAATTGCCTTACAGAAACTTGTATAAATGATATAATCCACCTTTCACTGTGACTCAATGCATCTTCAAGTGATTATGGATGAGTCTACATGGCAGTTAATAACTTAGACAAATATAGTCTCAAACATTGTGTTGCTTCTATTAGAGTTATTTTGAAAGGATATATAAATTTATACAATTGATATTGCAGGGTTGAGTCAAATGGTAGTGAATTTAAGAACTAATTACGTTAAGTGGTAATTAATTTCAAAGATAATAATTATTAATAAATTATGCAAATTAACTATTAATAATGGACTAAGGGTTTAGGTAATATTGAAGGCACTTATTGTTAAATGATGAGGATGGTAGTTAATTTTAATGTTTGGTTATTATTAATAGTGGGCAATGTTGAATGTGCTATTATTATTATTATTTAACCCAAATATTGGGTAGGAATGTGCAATAAACTCTCATAAATGGTGAAGGGAAAAGAATAATGGTTTCAAGTCTCCCTCTAGGAATTTTGGTAGCATAGCATTACTTTCAATGGTGTTTCATGAAATGTAACCTCAAAACCTTTATTTCTAGGTGGAAAATGATACCCATTCTAAGATCTAGTTTCCATGTGAACTCTCTCATTCACTTGATCAAAATCAATAAGTTTAATGGACATCATGGAAGACTGAAAAAATGTTATTAACAATTGATGGGTTTAACAAAATTTACATATACCCACTACACAATATAAACAAACATGAGTACATTAATGAGTCATTGACTAGTCTTTTTGGCATTTATGAAGGGCTACACAAAAATCGAATGATTTTATATATTTCATGCATATAAAGAGGGGAATAATGTGTGTGCCCTAGAAAATGGTCAAATTATGGATTGAATCAACTAAGAAACTAACATCTATGCTTCTCAAAGGAATGGCAAGGGAAGACTAGGGTCAAGGTTTTTTCCTAAGAAGACTAGGAATACTAGGACTTATACCTAGAGGAGAAAATAAAATATTTTATCATGTAGCTTTAGTAAGAGAAAAAGTTAGGGTTTTGTGGCATTTGAAAACCCTAGTTCTACCTAATTTTCTTGTTATCGAGAAGATAGAGGGAGTTGATCTTGTACAAGTGTGGGATACAAATGTAGGTTCCAAAAAGGACTTACCATTATGTATGCTACCTTGTTTATGATCTATAATGGAGTTAGCTATTGCCTAATGTTATCTTATGGTTTCCATCGCTAGGGTATGAAGATCCTAACTTCTAGCAGCCCCTGATAAGATATTATGAAGTGTTGGGTTGTGCAAATGTTGTGTACTTGCATAATTGAATTTTAGATTATGTCATATTCATAATTGAGTAATTATAGTACTAGTTATGGAGGCTAATTTGACATAAGATTGAACTCAAATTGTTAAGTATTTACAATTATGTAGAAGATAAATGAGAAAATTTAATTCTATAATAAATTGTTGTAATCTGCCAATTTTTAGGTCACAATATTTTCAAGTGACCACTATTTGAGTGTGGATTGTCATTGGATTTAGATGGAGATAATTAAAGAGGTAGTCCATATTGTTGGTTGTGAGTTAGAATATGGATATCCACAACATTCATGCAAATAATTCAGAAGGAATGATCTATCGATGATGTAGATATACATGGTTGACTAGAAAGGAATGCTACTTGAGAACCATTAATTGTTTATGGATTTAGCACTTCTCAATCTTTTCCACCATAAGATATTCCTTAATGTGTAATGGAAGTATTTATAATCACTTTAGAAAAAACTAAATTCATTAATACACATAAAATTCATAAACTTTGAAATTCATATATTCATGAACATAAAATAAAGAAACAATGAGATTCATAAAAATCATGTCTTGAAATGTGTGTGTGTGTGTGTGTGTGTGTGTGTATTCAACATCATCTAAATTGTACATTTTTTACAAAATGGCAACTCATTCCCAATATCCAAAGTGACAACAAGTTCCCTAACATAAGAAACATCCATAAAGTAGCCTACATACAAAATGACAATAGTTGGTCAATCATTGACCAGTGCCACCCTCACCACCCTCAACAACATCCTAAAAATCTATATTTTTTCTTTTGCTCGAGGAAGCACCTCAAGAGGTTCTAGGCCTAGGCATGCTTCGACGCTCTGGAGACTCCACAAAGAATAAATAGTGTTATAATATTTTTTCCTCAATGAATTAATAGACATACAAAATGATTCTTTGTAATTTAACCTAAGACAACTCACCGCATATGCTATTGTCAATCGTGAGGGTGTTACCCTCCTCTGCGATCCCAATATCTCCACGATGCCGCCCTGCATTAGTTACAAGGATCAAGTCATGAAAATTAAAAAAATATGCGTAAAATAAACTCATGAAACATAAAAAAAAATCATAAATGCATTATATCATCGTCAATATCTTAGGCTTCGATGGAGATTCACTAGAAGATGGAAAACTAAGTTGTATAACCTGCTCCGTGACAACCTCTACTATGGTAGTCTCGTTCTGTTAAGGTCCTAACCCGCACATAGGTAGATCAATGTATTTGGATGTAATAAAGGTCAATATTAATAAGGCCTTTCAATAAAATAGAATAAGGCGGATGTAAGAAGACCTAATAGAAGCTTCCGCTTCTAGAAGGATCTTCCTCTAGATGCTTCTCTTAATAGACATATCTAGTATAAATAAGGGTCGAGGGTATGAAAACCCTAGCTTGGAGATTATTGTAACAGAGCGTTGCTCGATTGGAGGTTGCCCCCTCGAAGAGGCCTGTGAACATTGCTATCTGAATCAAAGTGTTATTTCTATTGGTATTTCGTATATCATTTCTATGTATTGTGAAGATTATGCTGGATATTTTACTGTTATTCTGCCATTTCTAGCATTTCATTTTTGTTCTTCATATTTTATATATCTGGTATCTTGCAAGTGGTATCAGAGCACTTTCGTTGGCAGAAATTGTGGGTATTTTTTTTTCAGGGTAGAGACGTATTCTGGCGTCTTTAAGCCACAGAGATATGTCGTTATGCACATAAACCCGCGATTGAGGGATTCATACACGCAGGAAATACAAGTGGTTCTTAAGCGCACATCTGTTGGCCACCCTTGTAACCCCTATTGGTACCCCTTCGAGTGGTAGCGCATCAGACATCACCTGTGTACAGATCGGCCTAGATTTCCTGAAGCCCTCTTTAGATAAACCTATCGACTGCCGGACTGCTATAGTGTCACTGAGAACAACACTCGGGAAGATACTCTCTAGTACCTGGGTAGTCGGGTAGTACGGCTAAGGGTACGGTCTATCCT
>ML777533.1:1036836-1069845 GCA_009831015.1 Picea engelmannii | reverse complement strand
GATGATTACAATGAGGCTCTGAAGGCCTTTTTACAATAAAAGGGAATGCCAAAATTCCTAGACATCCAAAAACCTAACCCTAGGAGATGAAGCGCCAAAAGTCATGTGGGCCCCGTTTGGGTAAGTTAGTACATCAACTTCCCGGGGTCGTAACTTTTGCATACGATCTCGATTTTAGGCGTATGATAGCTCGTTAGAAAGCTATCATCGAGGATATTCATTTTGGGGGCTCAATCATGCCTTCGACTATCATTGAGAACATCGATCTCGAAAAACCTTCATTTAGTCCCTCAAAATGGCCCCGGAAGTTAAAACTTGCTAAAAATAGTAAATTGCCAAAATTGCCAGGAAGTTGTTTTGAGCCAGTTGGAAAAGGCGGGTGGCCATCGATATCCACCTGGATCATTTATTGATGCTAACTTATTTTCTGTTCAGATTGCTAATGATTATTTTTTCGACATTGTTGGATTCTTGAGCATGGGAATGGCTCCCAAGGAATTTACTTTCACGCAGAAAACATAGTTGGTAGTATGCGTTGTAGGCTATCAGCTGATTGCAGTTCATTTATACAAGTTAGGTGCATAGGAAATTCAAAGAAGATTTTTGATGGAGAATGAACGCTCCATGGTGTTAGCAGAAGCACATGAAAGCGTAGTTGGAGGGAACTATGTAGGAAATCCTACAACACAGAAGGTGATGCACAAGAGATTATGGTGGCTTATAGTGCATAAGGAAGTAAAAGAATACTGTCAAACCTCTGATGTATGTCAGAGGGTGGGAAAACCATCTAGAAGCGATAAAATTCCACTTATGCCCCAAGTAACCTTACAATTATTTGAAAAATGGGATATGGATTTCATTGGACCCATTGATCCACTAGCAAGGAGATCAGGATCCAGATATGTCATCACTGCTACATAATATTAACTAGGTGGGAAGAATCAACTCTAGCAAAGGATTGTAGTGCAGAAACTGTAGAGCGGTTTCTCTTTGAAAATGTGGTGACAAGATTTGGATGTCCTAGAATTTTGTTGAGTGATCAGGGAACTCACTTTATTTATAGGACAATCAGAGCTTTGATAGAAGAATTTGAGATACATCATCAAAAGATCACACCTTACCATCCCGAGGAAAATGGTACAATAGAATATTTTAACAAGATTCTAGAAAATGTATTGACAAATATATGCAATGTGAATAGAGATGATTGGGATTTGAAGGTATCAATAGTATTACGGGCTTACATGACTACATGCAAGAAGCTTACAGGACAAACACCATTTAGAATGGTGTATGGGAAGGAATCATTGGTTCCATTGGATTATTTAATACCTAGTTTGTGCATTGCAACAATCACCAACATGACAGAAGAAGGTGTTGCACAAAAAATATTGGATCAGTTGATGGAGTTGGAAGAAGACAAAATTTTAGCAGGATTTCATCAAGAGGTATAGAAAGCGAAGGACAAAGCTTGTCATGATAGGCACATAAAGAAGAAAATATTTAAGGAAGGAGATATTGTTCTCCTCTATGACATCAGATATCTACAACACCCTGGGAAGTTAAATATGCACTGGTAAGGGACTTATCAGGTAGAGGCTATCACAAATGCAGGTGTTGTGCAACTGAAATATATTGTAGGGAAAAATATCAAAGGACTGGTGAATGGCAATCGATTGAAACTGTATCAAGATAGTCGACCTAACAACCTAAGGTAAAATAAAAGAGAGAATGTATGATTGCACATATTTGATATAGTATATGTTAAAAGAAAAAGAAAAAATCACATAAAAAGAAGAAATATAACAAAAAGACAAAAAGATAGAAGAATATTATAGGGTTTTTAATGTAACAGATTTGTTAGCATTAACAGTGCACCGCAAAAAAACTAGTTTTGAATACATTGCACACTCAAAAATAGTCGACAAACACAAAAAGTGGAGCGCGTAGGAAAAAGTGAAAAGTGACAACTGTCAGTGTGAAACAACTATCAACACACCATCCCACTATAAAGTAGGAAAAGGGGTGGGGGGTGGGGGGGGAGGAATTCAATTTTGTTTTTTCTAAGGAGAGGAGCGAAGAATGAACCCTCAACGCGAAAGAGTGAGAATTCGTGATAACCATTGGAGATTTATAGTTCAATAGTTTGGATTTTAGTAGCATGTCGCCACAAATAATTGCAGTGACAAGCAGGGTCGGTCAAAATACAAGAAACAATGCTCGGGCAATACAAACGGGGATAATGGACATGCCAACAATTGTGGATCTCAATGATATCCATACGTCGGAGTATGAGGCACATAACACGTAGGTCGAGGAAGAAGAAAACCCAACATAGATGGTCAAGCAGCCGGAGGAGGACGCAGAAAGGATAGAATTCAACGTGTCTAGGGGAACAGGGCCACAATAGGAAGAACAAGTCATATTTTTTGTACAACAGAGCCTAAACCCGGAAGACGAACAAGAAATAGAGCACGAGGATGTACCAGAGGTAGGGTCGTCCTCCCCGTAAGGGAAGAAGAAAAAGAAAGTTGAAAGTAGTGTGCAAGGCATACAATGCACACATGCAGAGTTAGAAATAGTTATTCCATAGATACTAGAGGGAGTAAAGGCCGATGAAGAAATGGTGGGAGGAGTAAACACCATGAAATACTCAGATCATGACATTGGAGATGCCGTCAAATTCCCAGATTTGGCGTAGCAAAACTACATGGAGTGAAAAGGAGAGGGCCCATCAGGTGCACCATTGTTGGATCCTGCACAATGGATCTTGGGACTTTACAGCACATGGATAATGAATCTATTAGATATACCACACTTTGGGTGCAGTAAACACATCAATGGATGTATGAGTGGATGGAGGAATTTTGTGGATGGATAGGCCAATCCCTATCAATGTGGACTTGATCACAACTATCACTGGCTACCCACAGATGGGGAGAAGCCAGAGAAATAATTAGAAGATAAGACAAAGGTAAAGGCCATCTACGAAGAAATCAAGGAAAAATATGGAATGGAGAGAGGAAATAGGGGAATTAGGATCAGTGACATTAACGATCTTGTGAAAAGATTTTCCACAAGGTTTCTAGGGTGCAAAATGATGCACACTTGTAGGAAGGAAGAAGTTCCAACAAGCATGGTAGCAGCTATGGTGCAATGCGCGAAGGGGAGCTCAATGAACTGGGACTTGTACTTTCTCAATTCATTCCTGGAGGATTTTAAGGACACACAGGATTGGGGCTTTGAGTTCCACTACTCATGGTTACTCATCCTCATTGTATTGATGGGGTGGAAAGAACTGGTGTATAACAAGTACATAGAGAGGATAGGAAAGTGTGGCGCAACCCACTACACTTCTTCTAGGAGACCAATAAACACAAAGAGGAAGAAGGAAAATAGTGACACGTTTGCATGGTACTTGTTAGAGATATAGGAGTTAGTAGTTAGTACTTGGAGGATTTCACCAGAGAATATCCAGGAGTTTGGACATATAGAAAATTTTCAGTCAACACACCATAGCATGTGGATAAAAGAAAAGAGGGACCCAACCAAGGAGTGGATACAACTGAGTTATTGCATGAAGATGCAGAATATACATATGGAGGTCAAGGAGTGGCCCAAGGAATGGAAATTTCCCGTAATCCCAAGGATAGTGCCAGGAGGACAGACTCAGACGCAGGACAGAACAATCCATGTGTAGAAAAAATGAACAAATGGTGCGAGAAAAAAGAAGAATGTCGCACAAGTCCAAGTGGTGGGAAGCAACCCAATCCAAAAGAAATATAGAAAATAAAAGAAACCATAGAATGGTTCCACACAAAGGGCCACCGTGCACAGGAAAAACACCAGCACTTACAGATAAAGCAAGAGGAAAATATCACACTAAAGGAAGCAGTTAGCCAAGGAAGCAGTTAGCCAAGAAGGGTAGGAAAATAATATAACACAACAAAAATTGGAAGAGATGGAGAAGCACATTAGCAGAGTATTCCAAACCATCCCAAATAGTGTAGAGTTAGAGGGAGTATCTTCTGAAGGGAAGACGAGGAAAAAAATGTAGACCTTTGAGAAGTACAAGGACCAGATAAAGGCGTTAGAAGATCACGCAGTACCCATTACTCCTCCATAATTCAGAGTGCAGTGAGAAAAGGATGCGATATAACTTGCAGAAAATACAACGCAGGGTATCCAAAGGATGATAGAGATATTAGAGCATAGTGTCCAACTGTGGATGCACATCTAAGAATATGGAAGCTTCCAGGAGCTACGAGGAAGGGAATATAAGGTACATGCAGTAATGGAAGAGTTAAAACAACGACAAAAGATGATGTCACTGCATGAAAAAATTAAGACCATTGCAAAGATGAATATCCTACATGCAGAAGAGAAAGTAGCACAGGTGCAGAAAATCGCAAGACAAACTCAGTTGGAGCCTCTGTAGGACAAGGATGAATAGGTGGTCATGGAGGTTGACGCAGAAAAATCACAGGTGGAACATATAGTCTTGGAGGGAAGAGATATTTTAAATCCTCTAGTCACAACACATATGGCATAATCCATGGCATATAAGAGAAACCAGGCTCAAGAGAAATTCCAATGAACAACAGAGATGTATGAAGCATTGCACAAGAAGAAAAAGATGCAGGAGTTCGTGAGTGACTCAAAACGAGTCATGATGTTAGTGTTGGGGGATGTTGGTGCAGGCCAATTTTGGGAGAAAACCAAGGATATTTTGAATATTTCAAGACAGTGCCGGAAAATAGGGGAGCACGCTAGAAATAGAGGAAAAGTAGTGCCAGAAACATAGGAAAACTAGTGCCGAGAAAAGTGGTTACAAAGTGGATAAAATGTTGCAGAGCAGTTGGAAATTGGACAAACGCCGACTTGGAGCAACAGTTGGATCGAGGACCAACCGAGATTAAGTCAAGGAGAAAGTGGAAAAACCTAATCTGCTTAGGGTTAGGGTTTTTGTAAGGGCTTTGTCCCAGTTTTGTATAGGTAGAATGTATTAGGACCATGAGAGGGGGGTGTGTATTTTTGAGGTTGCAGTAGGTCCTTGAGTTGAGTAAAGGTCTTTTTGAGAGACATGTGTGATCTGTGGAGATCAGGTGTAATGAAGGATGACATGTACAGTGTGGAGCACTAGATTTTGCAAGAATATGAATAAAGATCCAAAGCGACAAATCTTTGTGGACGTAGCCCCAGGGGGGGTGAACCATGATATATTTGTGTCATATGTATGAATTGTTTCATTTATTACTGTTTTGTTTGAGTTAACAAGATTTATGATGAATATGTTAATTGAAAAAGGTTATATTACTGCGCACTAAGGAAAGAACTATAGGATAGCACTAAATGAATGAATGTCAAAGCTAGTGTTTAGATATGAATCTTATGATACAGTAGATGAATACCTCTCATGGAATACTTGCTTCTATAATGATTAATGAATTATGTTGGTCATATACTGTGTAACTAGTATGATTTAGAGTTAGCATAACATATGGGTATTCGAGGGTTCGCAGTTGAGTGGATATAATGCCTCTAAGAGAGAAACACATCCCATCCCAGTGTTGTAGACATTTGAGTCGCACGACCACCCATTGAATCCATCTCGGTTGATACTGTGCAGTGTACTTTGTGCATTGTTTTTCCTTTTGGTACCTAGGAGAGTTGATGGTAGAAGGAAAGTTGGTAATCTTGTAGTTAGAACCTGGGTCATCCCGTAGGTAACCAATAGTGCAGATGGGTGTCGTGTGTGTGAATCCACTAAGGATGCATGCGATAATATTGATGCTAAGGGTGAGTTGTGAAGGACCCTCACAGGATGTAAAGGTTATTGCAACTCCCTAGGCCTAGAGAAATGTAACCCAAAAGAAACGCCTAAGTGATGAGGGAGTGTAATAATACTATAACTAGGAAATATATCCACAGGATGCATACATATTAATAAAATTGAACTATTAGTACCAAATAGTAAAATTCAAAAACATAAACACAAACAATTTGATAGTTATACAATATTTAACTCTACACATGATACCTATGACGCAAGTGACTTGTCCATCCCATATAGACATTCCCCAACATTGTCTAATCCCAAATCCTGTAGAAACACGAGAACATTAAAAATTTGAGGATGTCATAAAATAAAGAAATGACTATGGTGAATTTATCATATGTGATACATACACGTGTGTGGGGTGTACCCAATGAATAGGCTTTCTCTATTGTTTCATTAGTGGTGGGGCTAGGAACTGATGCATCCATCGATGTAGAGGGTCTACTACATGGATGTGACGACTGCAAAACAACATACATTAAATATGGATATAAATAAAAAAAATACAAAATAAATATATAACAATGAAGGACATAGATATGGTTAAGATACTAACCTCTTCCATGAAGCTATGTTTTCCACTAGGCTCTATAGGCCCATAACATGTCTTCTTGTAGCTCGAGCATCTATGATGTTCACATGGATGATTGTTATGTCCTTGTGCCCTCTCCTCACTGTACTTCCGTGTTCATGTTGAAGCTCCAACCCCTCTATCAATGTCACTAGCAATCACCTCCTGTCCAGATAGTGCAATAAATATACTCAGTTACACTAGGCTACGATTCAATGATGAAATGGCTAGATGTACATGTTGCAAGCTCTTTGCAATAGGAGGATGTTTGGTAGGGGGTTCATGCCTTCTCCTAGGGGGATAAGGACCTAACATGGGGTCATGCCTAACATTATCTCACGTCTGTGTGGACCCTCGACCCACTCCATGGAAGTCACCAATGTCAAAGTAGCTGACATTCTTACCCAAAATAAACTCAACCCATAATTTCTCATGAAATATAAGGGAATCTCCCTGTTATTGGAGGGAGGTTTAACAAAAACCATATACCACCTATCCATCCAGTTTTGACTAAATTAGGGATGGATGCACCAGTCAATCGAGATGTGGTTCTTGGTCAATCGTAGTTCTTGTTCATTTCTAGGATCCCTGAAAATAGAAAATACTTTTTTTTGAAATGCCCAGTTTTTTTACTTGGTTTCTGTCCAAACCAGTGCTATAGTACTCATACATTATTTCCTTATAATAAGAAATAGAGGTCAATTTTATTTGGGCACTTTCAATGGACTTCACAATGATGTACAAAGAAGTGGCCAGTGAGAGTCTTCTAGGCTCTCTAGTGCCCCTTAATTGTTCCTCAAGTGTTCTTAATATAAACAACCCATCATCAATTTGAGTGTTTACATTAGGTTCTTGTAGTGGGTTGGGGTTTTGATCTTATTGGTTTTATTCAGAGCATTTTACATTGTCTCGTGGTTCCATTTTATTATATAAGCTGCAATTAAAATCCATGGCATGTAAATTAGGTTGGTTTTTAAAATAAAATACAATTTTTTTTTTTTTTAATTTTGATTCTTGGGAGAAAAAAACTAAACTGAAAATGACTAAATTGGGTTAAAAATAAGATAAATCAAACATACCTGCACACTGTGGTAAGATCCTCCTTTTGTTTCTCCTCTGTATCTCCTCTCTATTTGCTCAATGAGAGTCAAAATGCAAGTGCAATTTATGTACAATGAACACAAATCACGCTCATGGCCCTTTAAAAATGTTTAACGGTTGGAACGTGCGCACATTATTATGAGCACACACACATTCTTTCCACTAAACCAACGTGGAAATACTTGTGGAGGTTCAGACACTTCCAAACCTATAGGCTTAGGAATGTGTGCGCATTCCTAAGAATGTGCACGCGTTCCTGTTGATATGCTTGCCATCTTTTCCTCCACGAACTTCTTGCACTCACCCCACAATCCATATTGCACATCTTGATATGCATGATCTATTGCATAATCTCTTTTTATGATAATGAATCAAGGGGTCTTATTTTATAGTCTTAATATCTAACCAACTTCCGTAGAATCTAAAAGATCTTTTCAACAAGTAACCGTCAGTTGTTAGAGTTGACTACGCTAAATTGTCTCTATCGAGTCGCCTTGATAATGATTCTCTACCCAACGGCCTACACATCCAACTTGTAGTCGATTGTTGGGCTTGTTGATCCACCACTCAATTTAATTAAATTGTTGGTCGATTTTGCAACCGATAGGAATGTCGACTACTCGATCAATTAGTGTAGTGTGCTGGTCGATTTCCCAACCGGCTATATCCAAATGTAGGTCGACCTCTCGATTGAATGAACCCAAGAGATGTGTGATGAACCATCAATGCTTGAAGTTGCAACAATTTGTAGCAAGAGTATCTTGACATGCATTGTAATGCCTATGAGCTACTACGATAGATAGAGTGATTTTTCCTCTTCAACCCACTACTTGAAGAGAATTGGTTATTATTTCCATAAAAAATGACTTGGAGATGTCCTTGAGAGGATCAAACCTTGAGGAAGGAATATTGGAGAGCCACTCCACTAGTATAATGTACTTTGTAACATTCCTTTCGAATTTATAGAATCCATGTCTTCTCACCTACTAAATCTAAATCTTATTTGTTGCATTTTAGTTCATTGCATGAATATTCTTTCAACTTAAATTCCAATAATAACCTTTGTTAGTTTTATAGTCATTTCAGGCAGAGAAAACATAAGTTGAAGTTCATTTCTTGGATTTCTACATAGAATTTTGTCTTTTGCTAATGCAATATTAAGGTATTTGTTTGGTGTGCAAGTATCTTGGGACAAGTTGGATTTTGATAGAGTTTTCTCCTCCTACTCATGAAAATAAAATCTATTAGGAGCATATTGTAGAACAATTTTTATTGCTATATCTTCCTCTAGTCTTTGACCAAAATAATTTATATTTCATTGTTGTTTGCTTGTTATTAAAGATAGAAAATAGACCACCACTCATTGAAGTTGTAACAAGGACCAACTACCCTAATATAGGGAATTTAACGACTTGGTAGACACACAAGTAATTTCACCCTTAAACACATGACATGAATCTTACAAGAAATGAGGGAGTGAACATTAGAGTAGCCTCTCCATGTTGAGCTTCTATGTGGCTAACTTCATCGATACATGTATAAGAGTAGTAATAAGGTCATATGGATCACTATTGTGGTCTCTTGGAATCATTTATATCACTATAAAATATCATGTCCCCTCTTGCAGTTCATCCGACACTGATATGGATTTTAGTTTACAATAGTTTAATTTTTCTTTCATTTCATAACAACTTATGAAAATTAGGTGTCTAAAATAAAGTGGTGATCTCTACTAACATAAATACTAAATTAGTTTTGGAACCAATTCTAACTTTCCAAGATTTCTTTAAATAAAAATAGAAAACAATTATACACAAGTTGTATTTGCAAATGCCAAAATTGGCAAATATTTTAAGCCTAATGAAACAACTAATAACCCTAAGGCCCAACTTACAACTTCTTCTAGTAATATCTAGAAGTGATTTTTTTTAATTGGCGCAACTCTATGGAATATTGGAAGGAGATGGGAGCCATTAATACGCATTTCACACCATCCTAGTTCCATAAAATAAATTAATGAAACCTTAGATTAGGGCCATTCAATCTCGAGATTTAAAAATATCTCCTTAGAAGTCATGTTTAAGGACACCTGTTAAAGCAACTTTATCTTGATTTTACATATGTCACATTCATGATTGACTTTAGGTTTCGAAATTCATGAAGATGTCGATTATTGCATGTTTCATAGGTACTTTGTTTTGTGGTTTCCACAAGAGTCAAGAAGATGGCACATTGTTTGTTTTTATAGATTCATCTTTATCCACTTCATTTTCATTAAAGGACAAAGAGGGAGTTGGTGGATTCCACTTCGACAATAGTACAATGAGGGTGGTAGCGAATTTCAAAGCAGTCATGTCCCATAAATAAACATTTCACTTTCATACGACGAGGATGTCACTCAATTTAAAAAGACTTTATCATTAATGAATGAGCGTGGAAATCCATTTCAAAGGTAACTACTTGATGAATCATTTATTTTAAACTCAGTATGATGATGGTGGTAGTGAATTTAAGAACTAATTAACTTAAGTGGTAATTAATTTCAAAGATAGTTATTATTAATAAATTGTTTATGTAATTTAATTATTAATAATGGACTAAGGATTTAGGTAATTTTGATTGCAGGTATTGTTAAATGATGAGGATGGTAGTTAATTTTAATGTTTGGTTATTATTAATGGATAAAAGTGGTAGCTAATTTGGACATTAATTATTATTAGTGGTCAATGTTGTCAATTTTAATACTAATTATTATTAGTTCGATGAGAGTAGTTGTCAATTTTGAAGTTATTTACCATAAATGGATAAGGTAATAGTCCATTCCAAAGTAGAATAAGTTAATTAGTGGATGAATTCAACTCTTTTCCGAATAAGTTAATTAATGGATGAATTCAACTTTTTTCCATTGATATTCTTCTCCAAAGAATTTTTTCAAAATCTATAATTATAATTTTAATTGATTAGTGATAACTTTGACCATTTCCTCAAGGGTTTTGTGTCATTTTAATATGACCTAGATCATTTGAATTCTTTATGTCACAAAAAAAAAAACTCACTTGAAATGTCTAGTTTCTCCACTTATGAACTCACTCATTCCATAAATAGTTTCTATTAGTGAGAATGATTATATTTAATATGGAGAAATGTAGTAACTCTATTTACATGTAAAATCGAAGATTATTGCTTGGATGCGAGTGGTGGTCAATTCCCAAACTAGCTATGTTTAATCATGCCAAGTTGATAGTAGTAAATCCTTATGCTAGCTACACTTAACTAAGGTTACTTAGTGGTAGTCAATTCCCAATCTAGATACATTGAACTTGGGTGAAAGGTAATAGTCAATTCCTAGTATAGTTAATACACTTAGTAAGGGTGACTATCCAATGGATGAAGTTGGTTGTCAATCTCCAAGCTTGAAAGAGTACACTTAATATGGGAGATAATCTAGTATTGGATGAAAGTGGAAATTATTTTTCATGTTAGTTATACTATGAAGGTGATAGTGAATTCCCATGTTTTCTAAACATGATGAGGGTGACTAACATTTTGGGTTAGCTAGTGAAAAATAGTAACAAGATAAAATATATAAGTTAACTAGAGAGAATTTTGTTTAGATAAGGATGATAGTGAATCCTCAAGTATCCATCATTATAGAGGGACAATATCATTTGGATGAGGATCCTAGTCAATTCCTAAGTTGGCTACCCTTAATGGCATTGAATGTCATTTGGGTGATGGTAGTAGTTAATTATTACATTAGTTATCGAGCATCAAGGTTAACTATTGTTTGGATGGTGATGCTATTCAATTATTAGGTAATTGGATACCCTTAATTAAGATCACAATGTCATATGAATGAGGGTAGTATTTGATTCCTTTATTAGTTATGTTAATGAAAGTAATTATCATTCACTAAAGATGGTAATCAATCCCTATGCTAACAACTATTAAATTTAAGGGTTACCGTTTAGATGAGGGTGGTAGTCAATTTTTATTCTAGCTATAATTAAGGAGGGATACTATCATTTGATGGGGGTGGTAGACAATTCATGTGCTAGGTATTGTTAATGTGGGTGACTTGGTAGTCAATCTCTATCCTAGCTATTGTTAATGAGAGTGATTGTCCTTTAATGAAGGTGGTAATCAATTCTCAGGCCACCTAGTCTTGAGGGAAACTATCAGTTGGATGAGGATAATAGTCAATGGAAACAATAACTATTATTAATTCGGGTGACCATCATTATATGTGGACAATAACATATTATTATTTTGGCTTACCCTAATCAGGATGGATTCTAGTTGAACAAACATAGTTGTCAACTCCTACACTAACTATTGTTAATGAAAATGACTACTATGTGGATCATCGTCACACTGAATTATTAACTATTTTTGTTGTTTGAAATGAAATTACAAATTTTATTAAAGAGGGACAAAAAAAACCTTAATACAAATTTTAGATGAATATTTCTTGCTAAGTGTTGTACCTTTTGTCTAGATGGATGTAAGAAAATAGCCATACTTTATATAATATATCTAATAGCTATGTACAATTTACAATGTAGAGGATAATTAGAGAGTACATATCATTTGAATAGTCGTAAATGTTACCAAGAGTAAGTGTAATGAGGATTTCAACACAACTAATATTATTGTTTAAATCAACTTGGTAGGTATGATTTACAACTTAGAGGATGATTAAAGAGTAAATATTATTTGAAGAGTGGTGAGTGCAAACAAGGTTAAGTGAATTGATGATCTAATTCACTCTAGTAGTCCAATAATTGTTTGGATCATATTCATAATCATATGATGATAGTTTAGTGTAGTTTAAATTTTAATACAAATGATGGTAGTTTTATAATGACAATTTGGATACTTTATGAAATGAATGGTGATGAATGTTAATAAAAGTAGGTGTAGTTTGAATTCAAAGTAAATAATGTTATTGTCTAGATCATGATAATATTTTGGATTTTTTTTGAAGATGTCAAAATCTATCATAACTAAGTTGTCTATAACAATGAGGATAACTATCATTGGTTTCTATTCATGAGTGCAAGTTAACTCATCATCATTATTTAAATAAAATCACACCATCTCAAATAACTACTTGGTGATCCATAACGGAGAAGAATTTAACTCTTGCCAAATAATTCTAGGTCTGGAGTTGTTAACTTGTTTCCTTGTATTCAAGGAAGATGACTTCTTATCCAATTAATAAAAATTTTAGGTCTTGCTCAACCATCATAAGGTGGTTTTAGCCTAAAGAGTATTCACATTACCTAGAGAGTACTTACAAGAAAGTAATCTTTTGTGGTCATCACTTAGATTACTTCTAACAAAATCATATGTTATTTAGTGATATTTAGTCTTATTCTCTTACCCACAAAATTAATCATTTTAATGAGATAAATGTATTCATATTTTAATCTAATATAAAATAATAATAATAATGTAAAGATGTGAAAATTGAAAAAATTCCAATTTTTTAATTTTTTAAATAGTATCACAAGCTATTTTTATTTTTTCTAAACTACAAGATGTGAAGTGTTGTCTTTTCTGTTAACAAACATAAGATAAACGGTTGTATATACACTAAACAACAAAGACATTAAGGATAATAGAAGGTAAATGGTTGTATATAATAAAAATTTAACAACTTGTATGCATTATTGAATAAAAACTTACATAAACTCTATGGTTTTTTCTTTTCAGCACATCCAAAAACAAGTTTCCACACAATGGATGAGGTTGACTGACAGTACTCATGACTGCTCCGCTGTGATTAGGTGGCCCGTTGGCTGGCCAAGCATCCCATTACTGTAGCTATACACTGCATCCCCTCTACCGTTACCTCATCTATATACACTTGCATTTTCTCTGCAGAGACAGACAGACGGAGATTTTCCTCAATTGGAGGAAGGAGGAGTAGTTTCTGCTAAAAATATCGTGGAAATATTCTTCATAGTACTTGTACTACCAATGTTAAGCTGAGCGATGATTGTTTGGAGGCAGCTCTGCAAATTTATTTACAAATACCGTTGGAAGCGTCGTGGTATCAGAAGATCTGAGAACGCAAGGAAATAGAGGCCCGCCTCTTCGCTTTATCAATGGAAATCTCGTAACATGACTAACTTAAGAGAGCTCAAGGCTACTGAAGACATATCAAAAGATGTGAAAAGGCTCATGGGGTTTCATAGCTCCTACCTCAAGGTACTCCATAACTGCATTGAATAATTAAGTGGGTGTTTGAAAAAATTTAAATATAAAATAGATTTATGTAGTTTTGTTTTATTGTAAAAACTTATAAATATATATATATATATATATATATATATATATATATATATATTTATTTTTATTTTTTAATTATAATTATAACTTATTATTTTTTTTTTTTGAGAAAAGTGAGATGCATTTTATAACCCAGTATAGATTGTAATATTCATTTCATTCTAAGTCTATTTTCAGTAATGTTGATATTGTTATTCAATATAATATGTTATAGAAAACAAAAAATACAAGAAAGAATAGATTAATAATTATGATTTACAAATCTTTAAAAATCATATCAATCACTTTTGTTTGGCATCATTTTCAACTATCTATATTTAACTTTAACTGATAAAGTGTAATGAGTTATATATACCCTACTTTCCTCATTTTAACAAGATGAGGTATATATACCCTACTTTGCATCATTTTAACAAGATGACTAATCTTATAGACATATTTACATAGCTAATGCTTATTGAGCTCAATGAATGAATGCAGATGGAGATGACACTGAAGGAATCCTTGAAACTGAACATGACAGCAAGCTTTTTCACCAAGGAAGAATTTCGTATCAACAACCCTGAGATCTCTTAACTTAGTCATGTCAGCGAGATTTCTAGCGATATCACGAGGAGGCGGGCCTCTCATGCCTTCACTTTCTTTAATCTTCCATGATGGTGCGAGGCTTCCACCAGTATGTGTAAATAAAATTGCAGAGCTGCCTCCAAACGATTATCGCTAAGCTTAACATTGTTAATTCAAGTACTATCAAGAATGTTTTGACCATATTTTTAGCAGCAACAACTCCTCCTTCCTCCAGTTGATACATGGCTAGAAGATTAAGGAAACTCTCTGTCTGTCTTGGCAGAGGAGATGCAATTGCCTCTTAAATTTATAGTTACAGAAACTTGTATACATAATATAATCCACCTTTCACTGCAACTCAATGCATCTTGAAGTGATTATGGATGAGTCTACATGGCAGTTAATAACTTAGACAAATATAGTGTCAAACACTGTGTTGCTTCTATTCCAGTTGTATTGAAAGGATATATAAATTTATACAATCGATATTGCAGTCCTAGTCCTGGGTTGAGTCAAATGGTCATTAATTGTACAACCACAGGGATCAATCGCAATATACAGGCCTCCCCTGCATTGTCAGGTGCTCATATTGAAGTAAATTCTCAAGGGATGAAAGTTTCATGTTACTTTGTTGGACATCACAATATTTTATCTTTTCGTTTTCTATTTTTTCTTTTCGTAAGATTGTAGAGTTAATAGAAAATTCTCTCTAGTTATGGCAATGCTTCCGTCCGATGTCTATATTGTGGAGATATCAAAGGAAGTTTTAGTACTAGAGGTAATCTACTGAGCTCAAGAATGAACTTATCTTAAAAGAAAAAAATGTCATACACTAAAATCTAGATGATAAAGAGGAATATAATGCAAAAAATTAGTAGACTATAGATTCACATAAGGAAATTGATGGATGTCCAAAAGTATAGGTTAAGGAAACTACACTTTTATGATGGATAGAAAAGAAGACAAAAATATTTTGATTGTGATAATTGCCAAATAACCTGTCATAAACAATGAAGATACTTCATGAATCTAACAACTTCTATTTGGATGAAGAGTTGGTGGTGCCATCCAAATCCTTGACATCTAATTTTTAATGTGATTTTTCATGTAAACCTTGACCATATGATTTATGAACTTCCATTAATCACTTGGAACCATTCTCTTAACCATAATATTTATGAATTTCAATTAGTCACTTGAAACCTTCTCAAAGAAGATGGTAAGAGGTTAAAAAAAAGAAAGGAAAAAAGATGTGATTAAAAACTATTTTTTAATAAAACATAAATGAATTATACATTAATATATAATATATATATTTTTAAATTCCATATTTATTTTTAAAATTTTGTTTTTTCCACATTAACTTCACATATATGTAATATGCATAATAAATAACATGCACCCATTAATTGACATGAAAAATTATATTATATTTTATTATAATAATAAAATATTGTTGTTGAAGAGTTAAAAAAATAAAATAAATATTATTAAATTAAGATTAGTGATCATTACTTTTTTATTTTTATAGTGAAAATGAGTGTTGGATTAATTCAAAAATATTTTAAATAAAAAAAATTGTAAAATTGTAGGGTAAAAGTAATAAAAGATGATTACTATTTTCATTTAATTTATCTTTTCTATAATAATAATAAAAATAATAATATAAAATACAAATTTATCCATTTTAATTAAGAAATTGATAATTTCTTTTCTACTATATTTAATTATCATATGTCAAGAAATATTTAAATTGATTTTCTTTATTTTCTACAATAAACTTTTTTAATCTTAAGAATAAAAAAACAACATTATTATCATAATATAAGTAGAATATTAATTTTAACAATTAATTCCATTTAAAACTAATGAAAAAGAGTTTGACTCACAATTAAAGAAATAAATTAATTATATTTATGAGTGTTTTTAAAAGAAATATATCATTTAATGATAATAGATAAATATAATTAATAAAAAGGATATCAAAGCCTTTTATCTATTGGTGAGTTTTTATATTAATTATTAAATCACTCATTCTTTTACTTTAAGAGAAAAAGACAAAAATATTTTAATCACATTATGTGACATTTTTATTTTAAAGTTTCTATTAAGCCAATCTAGATCCATCTTAACACCAAGTATATCAAGAGAGATTAAATTTCTGTAAGTGTAAACCTAACCCATTTTTAGAGTGCAAAACTTGAGGAAAGGCTTGCACCTCTAGGGATTTGATCCTCTTGATACTTGGTAGATTAGGAGTTATGATGGATCTAGGCTAGTTCTAACTCTAGATGTACCAAGAGCTGAGTGAGATCAAATCCCTCTCACTACAAACCTATTTTTAAAGTGAAAAACTTGAGGAAATGTTTTCACCTTGAGAGATTTGATCCACCTTGACCCTTAGTAGATTGAAATTTAAGATGGATCTAAGCTAGTTCTAATAACTAGTGGTCACTTGAAAATTGTAGATGATCATTATGTATGTGTTTGAGATGAATATGATTATTTGAACTTTACTAAGTATCATTTATGATATATAGAGTAATATCAGGAAGTCCTTTTCAAAACTACTATCATGGTCAAAAATTTAAATAAAGATAATATTTTTTATCCACACATGTAGCCTTTGGATCTTTTTATATTAATCATATGAGAAATAAAATTGATTTTTAAACTATTCAAACATTCAAATCTTGATACCCTATCTCTATTGCTTTGCAATATTTATAGTTTCTTTCTGTAGTGTCTTATGTCCTCATAATTCTATTTCATTTTATTGGATGCATTTAGTTTTAATGCATTTCATATATCAATGCATTCTATATATCTTAACATTTCATATATCTTAATATTATAAAGGTTTTAATGTGAAAATACTAACAAAGGAATCATAACAAATTAAAATATTTTGCAACATTATAATATGTATTTAGAAAATGGTTTCTACTATGTTATTGATGAAGCCATGTCACTTGATAAATAACTTAAACCAATTTTATTAAAAAATATATTTAATACAATGTACCATTTTCATTTTTACTGTAGTATTATCAATAAGACTAATACATCTTATTGTTTTTGGGTTATTGCATCAATGCACCCTACTAAAATTATTTTCAACATATCATCACTAAAACCAATGCAAGAACATTGAAATAGATTTATTTATTTGTACATCATCCATTTTCTTCTAATTATTATGAGAGGACATGTTAATTTGAGTTACTGTACATAACTAAAACCCTATCTCAAAGAAATGACATCATGCGAAAAGCATTAAAACGTAAGTAACATATTGAAATGAATGCAAGGAACAATAAAACCAACATGTAAACCATCCATTTTATCATTACCATGATTGTAACAAAAACCCTATATCAAAAAGAGGAAACATTGAAATCAATACCATACATGTTGAAACTAAATCGCAAACACTTAAATAAATTTATTTATTTGTACAACATTTATTTGATTATTATTACTATGAAAGGACAAGTTAAATTGAATTACTTTACATAACTAAAAACTATATAAAAATGACATCATACATGAAACATTGAAACCAAGGCACATACATTGTTTTCAATAAATACAAAAGACATTGAAATCAATGCAACACTAAAACCAATGCACAAACACTCAACTAAAAACAATAGAATGAAATTAATACAATAAACACTAAACATAATGGATTATATAAAAACCAATACACAAACCCTAAAAAAATATTTTATAATTTAAGTATTATTTTTTATTTATCATTATTTCAATATATATCTTATTTATCACTTGATTATCTACAATAAACTCAAAATATTTTAAGAAATAATTTTATATTATTTAAAAAATAATACTAATTTACTCACTAAATAATTGTGGAAATTATTGGCTGTTCTTTTTTGTTAGTAAGTATTTTAGATAAAGTCTTTGATTACTAGGAATTTATCACACAAACTATTAAACCATTGTCCTACCTCCAATACACATAATTATTATCAAATGACATCATCTCCAAAGTATTGATATATTGAGTAAATCATGTAGTACACATTTTTCTATAGACTTTACTTTCATGTTTTTCTCAAACTCTTATTTATTGTGAATATTTTGAAATATTTACAAAAATATATTGAAAATATCATTTTATATTCAAAGTTAAGATTCATGCATTAAATGTTTTGTATTTAAATCTCTAATCTATTGACTTTATTATGATTTCATATTCAAAGCCAATTTTTTTTATTAAAATTATATTTACATACGAAATGGATTTGTATCCAAACCACATAATAGTGAGTAGAGAATAAATGTTCATAAAATTGAAGTTTTCAAACATTAATTGTCTTTTGGATTTTCTATGTGTATGTAGCAAATGTTATTTCATATCTAGTCTATTGAAGCTTTAGGGTTCTATATTTAAGGTTTAAATGTCGTAGAAGGCTAAATTTTTATTTAGTTTGCTTGTCCTCAAAGTGTGATTATGTATATGTGGTTGTTGGAAAAATACACAACACATAGAAAACTTACTAGTTTATTTTTTAGATTATATCATAAAGGTTGAGCTTACTGTGGTCATATTGATGTTGGGAAGCTTATGCATGCACAATGTAATTACTTCTTCTAAGAACAAGATTGTATTGACAAATAATTGCAATTTTGATATATATATATATATATATATATATATATATATATATATATATAAGATGTTTTCACATAACATTACATGATCAAAAAACATTAAAACAGAAAACTGTTTATCGTATACAATAAGAAAAAGATATTACATACATTCCATATATATATATATATATATATATATATATATATATATATATATATGTATGGAATGTATGTAATATCTTTTTCTTATTGTATACGATAAACAGTTTTCTGTTTTAATGTTTTTTTGATCATGTAATGTTATGTGAAAACATCTTCCCCACACTAAGTTATAAAAAATCACAAGACTATATCAAACTTAAAAAAATATCCACATAGTAAACTGAGTTTATACAAATCTCACATTATTATAATATTATATTTTTCAAAATCTCAAACAAAATCTTTGATTTTAAAGTTTAGATTAAATAACAAACATATAAATTCCATTAACAAATCCTTGTTTCAATTTTGTAATTTTTCATTGTGTTTCTTTCATAAAACGATAGAAAAGTATATTTGAAAGGACCACAAAATTTTCTTCTAAACGTGAAAGGTAATCTCTAACCATATCTCCACTTCCTAGTATTAACGAACCACATGATTTAATATTATTTCCTTTTGGTTTACAAACCCTAAAGAAGCGATCATAAGGCATAAAAGGGCCACCAACCCTTGAGGTTTCTTTTCTCGAGACACTCTTGTTAAGATCATTACAACAACCATGGTGTCATCGAAGGTTTAGAGGAAATTTGTGTAGAAGGAAGCTTGGAGACCCTTTGGACATGTTTACATATCCATCAAAATCCTCACAAAAGGTTTCCTTTAATTCACCTTTAGGGAAGGCACACATGCTGCTAAGGAATTTATGTGGGTCCATTGGATGTGTTCTAATTGTGTTTTCATCATGTCAACATGGTATACAAAATTCTTTGATGATGAGTGTGCCAAGTTTTCTTGTCATGTCTGCGTCGATTTCTTGCAATTTTAGATGTGGGGTAAAAAACAACAATTTTTTTTGACACTAGTTTAAGGGTGTTTAAATTCATTGTATTTTTATTAATTTTCTCACAATTTTTACAAATGATGTTTTATTGGTACGAAGAAACAATCATATCATTATCATGTTAATTCATTTTTTGAATTTGTGAGGCATTTCCACATTTTCTAAACCTTGTTTAAGGTTTATATGTAAATGTTAAAAAATAAACAAGGTCAGGGTTTCATTTTCTTCTCTTGATTAGGTTTGTATTGTAGTTAAGGTTCAAGGATTTCTTGTGGAGGATGGATTCTCAAGCCATGAAGGTATTATGCTTCGATGGTTTTATTATTTTTATTATACAAAAAGTTTATTGGGTTTACTTTTGACTATTAAAAGGGGCTTATGGATTACAATTCACATTAATTTGTTTCATTGAAAGAAAATTATCTTCTCTTGACTATGGCTTTTGTTAGAGTCCTATATTCCATAGTATTAAATGATGTTTGAAATTTCTTCCTTCAATGATTTTATATTGTAAATAATATTACGTTCTTTAAATAATTTCCAAAAGAAAAAAAAAAGATATTAAAAAATAATGATGATAAAAAGAGGGTATAAAAGAAAAGAAAAGAAAAGAAAAAGGAAAAAATAAAATAAAAATAAAAATAGAAAAAAGAGAAAAAAGAGAAAAAAAAAGAAAACCTCATGAAAAGAAAAATAAGTTTGAATCATATAGTCTAATCATGATCAAACATTTGTTAAATTGTTAGTGTTAGGTTAGAGAATAATTTTAGCCAAATTGTCTAATCTTGGCTAAAGTAATTGGGTAGAGGAATAAATTAATCCAATTGTTTAAGCTGGATTAATGAGTTAGATGCATAGGATAGAAGATAGGTTAGGTGAATTTTCCTTTCAGAGAAAATTGAAAAGGGTTTGCACATTAAAATGCACCCTAAGTTGATAAAAACAGGTTAGTTTAGCATAGGAAAAATAAATTAGAATGCAAAGATTTCAAAAAGATAACTTTGACTTTATGACATATCTATTTTTATCCAATGTTCGGAAGTTGACAAGACATTTTTTCTTGTAGCACATAAGTTTCGCCCAGATCCTCCTCGACGACACCATCCCGTACCCGATCGACAACCCTTAATCACTTTCACCCCCCCGACCTTCCTACCTTTATCAACAGAGGGGGGGGTTCGAAAAGTGATTTTCCCCGCTCTTGTCCCACATAACGTGGCGCCTCCTCAGTGTTTCTCACCCCCCCTCCTATTTCAATATATCGTCGACCCCCCCTCTGAAATCCGCCTAAACTAATCCCGATACCATTCACTTTCCTCGACGCTACTACCCTCTCCCTACATGACACTTGTCTCACACAACATACTCGTTGGCCAATTCAACCCCTCCATGTGACTGTTAGTTGTCTCGTAACGGTCCTGCACCATAAGGGATATCCCTGTGTGTATTAAAACCCCCCGTTTTCATCTCGTTACATTGTTTGTTGACTAAGACCCAGTGAAGAACGCGCCAATCTAACCGTCAAACTACCACCGCCATCTCTCACTGTCAACAGGAAAACTTTTCTTCCGGTAATTACAGCGTTTCCATCCTTTTACTGTTGATTTTGTCAATTATGGCTCCTAAGGGAAAGTCTATCGACACCTCTGAAAACCCAATGATTCCCCCTCCCATCAAACTAAACCACATTCCTCTAGAAGACAAAACCTACAAGGTTTCATATCCAAGGTGTAAATTCGAGTTCTTTAAATTACACTCTTGGCTGAAAGAAATCTTCCTCGACCAGAGCGATGAAATTGGACTCTAGGAATCCAATTTTCCCCTTTACATGTTTCCTCAGACTTATCCTTTCCCTGAATTTGTCCTCAGATGCCAAGCCAATTATCTGCCAGGCCAAAGAGCCATTGCTTCTCCCACTGGTGAAATCCTATTCACATTTAGCCCTGAGACAATTGACCAAATGCTACAGATCCCTAAAAATGATTCCACCACCTCTTTCTCTGTCGAAGCCTTAAATGAATTGTACCAGAAATTAACCTTTTTCCGAGAGAGCCCTAGTTTTTGAGATTTTCTTCCTTGGAGATGCCCAATTGCCTAAGAAAAATACACCATACCCCTGTTCCATTTCCATAGAGAAAGATAACCATATTATCTCCATGATTTCATGCATGTGAAGTTATTTTTCTGATGAATGGGTAGATGAACCTATTTTAGGTTTTCAGTCCATTTTCTCTACAGAAGAAAAGGTTGTTGTAAAGTTCAATTTCAGTCAATTATTGGTTGACAGTATTCATGAGCAATTCCTCAAGTTTCCAACTGAAGGGATGTTCAAATACTCTTTCATTCTGGTTTATTTGTTCCTATTCTATCAAGCAAACAAGTTTCCTTTTGCACTCCAAAAGATAAATGAGCAAGGAAGCCCACATTCAGTCATATTCTGGACTTAATTGGTGAGGAAGAACTCAACAGAGTATAGTTTCAAAGATTTCATTGACCAAATTACCCATCCAGCTACTTGTTTGCTGAGAAGCAACACAAAACCCAGGGTTAGTGAAGAAATTCAAAAGGTTTTACACCTAACTGATCAAGCCAAGACATGTGACCGGTATTTAGACCAGAATTATACAGAAATTAGGGTGTATGGATGTGAGTTGTCACCACACAAATTGCCTAAATACCTCCCAATGAGTATTTTTTCATTGGAGTACATAAGGAAAATGATAAATCCAGATGAAATTCATTTTGTTGCAGCCAAGAAGATATCCCAATTCAGAATCAAAACCTAGATAGGACCATTCATTTGCAACAATAGAGAAGCTGGTGAAGAAGAAGACACCATCCTGAGCATATGAAGTTTAATCCAAGCTTTACTTGGTCATATGACCCATTTGGCATCATTTTTGAGCTGAGGAACAAACAAAAGACCACTCCCTATGTTCACACTCAAAGGACGTAGATTTAAAGATATATGAACCAAGATGAATGGGAATAAAACACCTTGCAAGAAGCATAGGAGAATCCTATCTCTATAACCACTTCACAGACCACTACACCTCAAAATAAAGAAAAGAAAATATCAAGGAATGAAGTTTCTCCTTCAGTCACAAAGGTATTAGCTGAATATTTCCAAGTATATAGGAAGAGGACTAAAACCATTTCTATAACAAATTCTCTGAAAGAGGGAGAAATGAAATCTACAATAGTTTTGGAAGGACCACGCTCTTCAACACAATCATACAATGTGTTTGTAGGATCTCCATTATCACCAGCCTCACAAAGAAACCCAGACACAACTCTGACAACTTAATCAATTCATAGAAAAAAGGATTCAAACATTTTTTACAAGTATAAGGAAATTAAACAAAGGAATTAACTTCTTGACACCAACACTTACACTCAATTATGGAAACAAAAATCTACTTCTCAACACAAAATTTTATCATCCTTTCACACAGAGAAGGGAAGAATGCAAATGAAATTCTTACAGGCACAGGTCCCCTATCCCAATACAACAATAGATTACAAAAACAATTCTTTTGAATTTGATGTAAAGGATGTCCATCTTGTTGACCAAATGGATATGCATAGATAGACAGGAGAGATGATCTTTTCAACCTTGAAAAACACCTCAATGACAGCTTCTAAACTACAGGTATCCTTGAATAATATCCAATCTCAACTAAAAATTTAAAATATCTCTACTTTGGCCAAGGATACTAAGATAAAATCATTAGAAGAGTTAGTTCTCAAAATTGGATATGATCCAACTAATGTCAAAGCAACATAAGAGTTGATAAAGAAGAAGAATGTTGATATAGAATCACTCAGAAAATAGTTGAAACTTGTAGCCACAAAGGATTCACAAACTAAAGAAGTAGTTGAGACAAAAAGCCAAAAAGAAGAAATGCTAAAATTGATTATGGAGAAAAATGCACAAATCAGGGAAATGGAAGCAAAGATGGACAATTGATTAAGGAAAAAGAGTATAATGCATGGTTAGCCTTGATTCCACTAGATGCAGTTCCCCTAACAGATATAAGAACAACTGAAGTTTCAAAATCAACATCAATCCCAACACAAACTTCAGATGCCTTTGATAAACTAGTGAAACCAATGAAGGATATGTCCATACAAGGAGAAAAAATAAAAAAAGTTATAGGAAGAGGAGAATTTATTGCAGGAAGAAAAATCAAAGATCCAGGCTTGTCATCAGGCATAAATGCATAAATATCAGAGGCTAAGACAACGATTGCAACAATTGGAGAAAGAAACAACTATAGAAAATACCTTAGCCCAAGCTAAAGAAAATATATGGATAGATATAAATAAATCCATGACAGAGATATGACCCTCTATACAGATCATCTTTGAGCAACATGAATTAATTCATAAATCTAGAGGATCCATTGAAGTCATTAAAGAAGAACTAGGAGAAAATCCAACAAAATCCACAAACCTAATCAAGTTTCTAAACTCTAAAAACAAATAGGAGTTAGAGGAGTTGGAGATAGAGGAAAAAATTGAAACTATCTTGGAAATGAAAAAGGTTCTAACTAAGAAAAAACCCATGTTGCAAATGGAAGAAAAATTTGAAGTTATAGACATAGGTGTGCAGAGATTCTTCAACAAGTTCGAGGTGTTGAACAAAAAAGGTCTACTTGGTTTGTTAGTATTGTGTTATCACACAAGTTGTAAAGGGGTGTTTTTTCCCTTAGGGAGGAACACCATCACGAAAAGGTGACAAGAAGCAACAAAAAGACCCATAAAATGGGTTTATCCTAAGTTTTTGGTGCCCGGGCGTGTTATGCTAAGGGGCGCGTAGATTCAAGCGTCTTAGATCTGCATGCTCAGATCTACAACGCAAGGTGCATATCGGACCCCCCTGACCTTCTACCTTTAACGGGGGGGTGATCCAAAAAGGTGGTTTTTGAGTGCGCCCCCCCACCCCCCCGCTAATGTGGTGCCTCCTCGCTAACATGGACCCCACCCCCCCTTGCACTAAACCACTAATTGCCCACCCCCCCCTCTGAGCTAGCCCGCTTATCGTCTATTATTACCACCTTCCTCTCCCGTCAACATCTATCCCCCACTCAGTCTCTCTCCTCATCTGTCACATATCCTGCTCTCTTTGCACCTCTCGCTCCCTCGCACCTATCCTCCACTCATCGTCCTCCTGACCTATCAACATCCCGCCTTTTGATTTCATCCTCTCACCACCCGACATATGTCCCACTCATACTCCCTATCATCTCCACCTATGTTGACTATCCCCACCTCTTTCAGCCACTTGATCTCCCCTTCTGCCTTCATGTCACCTTCCCGTGCCACATTGCCTCTGCACCTTTACACCTTAGCGCCCGTGTTTTGTTGCCCATGCTTTCCTAGTCACCATTCTACCATTGTGTCTTTTCTCATGACCTCCCATCGCCTGGTCGAGTCCTCGTCATCTCTACCATCTTCCTACTGCCTGTCTTCTCTGCAAGCATCCAACAAAGAACAAATGGCGAAGGAGAGGCAACCACATCTTCCAAGTGCAGGCATTGACCCTGCTCACTCAGATCTTGATGAATTAGTTAATGAAAATAAGGAAGGTGGTTGAGACATCGTCTCCTTCCATAAATAGAAGGCCAGAAAGGGATGAGTTGCAGAAGCAAGATGTTAGTCCAGTCTGATAGAAGACTACATGGGCAGTCTGATCAACTTCTACATGCGTAGCCTGACAGAGAAGTTCATCAACGCAAATCCTTGAATGTGTGACATGATCGCATCTCAGGCATTTGGAGCCAGTTCTGAGTATATGTAGGCATTTTTTCCATTTTGTTTAAGGTCAATGGTAGAGCTACACTCCCGATTTGTAAAGTTTTAGTAAATCTTGTGGTTCTTTGGTTATGTATGACTTTTTGAGACTTCTTGTTTAATAACAGTCAACCTTCTTCCCCATCTCTTTTGCCTCTGATATTGAAATCTCGGGCATGGATGATCCATTCAAGTTGTTGTGATTGTGTTGCAATGTATGTTTAATTGCAGTGTTGTTGTAACATTTTTGGTTTCTTGAAAATCTGAATCAAGAGGATCTTGTCTTCAGAGTTTTTCTCTCCTGAGGTTGCTAGAAGACCAGATGTCCATAGCAGTCCTTTACATTTTATCCTCAAGTTTTTCCCCCTACTCACCCTTACTACAATTTACTGTCTGAAGTTAGATCAATACCTCATCTGTCTATACATATCAATCCATTTTTATGAGTTAAAGCGATATTATCTTGAGTTTGCATCCATTAGACCGCCCTTAAATTTATTCATGGTGACATAAAAAATGATGGGTACTGGGCTTACCTCTGCTGCAATCCATAGGTGACTTCTAGTGCTAACATTTCTCGCATTGTTGTTGGGGACAAATTGAATATTTTCCCTGGGATTGAATGAAAATGCTTACTAGTTCTGAAGGTGCATCAGAACTCAGTACATTGAAGATTGCAATTGTGCACCTGGTGACTCCACTGTTATGAATCCACTATTTCAGCTATGGCCTCCAGAGGTACACACACGAGGTCTACTCCACAACTACTTTTAGAAGCACCTGAAGTTGACCCAGAGAAAATTATCAGAAGGATAAAGACCCTTCAAGAAGGTACTTTAGCTGTTGAACTAGGTATTTCTAATGATTTTCACAATCTTCTTATAGCAACTCTAGTAGTTGTTTCTCATTTTCCTATTACACCATCTGCTGGAGCTTCTAGAAGTTTAAATTTTGGGATTTTTCCTGCTGATTTCCCCTCTCCTAGTTTCACTGCTCCTCCTCCTGTTAGAGTTGTTAATTTTGAAGAAAGGGAAACCTATGTTCCCTCAAGCCCTGCAACTTTTTCCTCGGATCCTCTGTTGTTCCCTTTCTTCCCAGGAGCACACCTCCACTCTCCCTGATCCAAAATCCATCTCGTCCTAGTTCTCCTCTAGCTATCATCCCTATGGTTGGTGGTAATCCCCATAGGAACATAATGGATGCCATAGTGGCTGCAATATATGCCCCTCTAATCCTACATCAACCAATGAATTCTCTCTTTGTTGGAGATTACCTAAAATACATGCCTAAGTTCACTAGATAAGAGGACATAACTATTGAAGAGAACCTTGATGCCTTCTAGAGTTATGAAAAAAATTTGAATATTGAAAATGAGGATGTGTGGATGAGAGTTTTTGTCTAGATCCTTGATGATGAGGCTAGGAAATGGTTTATAGGATTAATCCCTAGATCCATTGCTGGTATTGAGGCTTTAGATGATGTCTTCTTGAGACAATGGGGGGATAAAAAATACTTTATGTACTATATCACAAATTTCGTGTCCCTAAGGAGAAAAGAGGGAGAATCTGTCTCTGATTTCTACAAAATATTCAAAAAAATGTACAATAAGATCCTTGTTGAGATAAAGCCTGCAGAAGCCTCTGCTAAAATTACTTATGCTAGTGCTTTTGACCCTGATTTATGCCTCCTGTTAAGAGAAATAAGAGCTACTTCCTTGGCTCATATGAAAGATGAAACCCTTGAAGTAGAGTCCAATGTGTTGGCAGTTGAAAGACTCAGGAATACAACTGATAGAGATAGAGGAAGAGGGAGAGTTGAGGCTTCAACCTCAGGTTCCTCTGCATCCCATCTAAGTAGATGAATTGACCAACATGGTAAAATATCTTTATGTAGATATGGATAAGATGAAATTTGAAGGGAAGAAGAGTTATAAGAGTGCCCCAAATGATGAAAACATAGGAAACTTTAGAAGACCAAACAATACCCCTCAGATACTTCCAAGAGAGCCTAGAAATAGAGATAAGGATGATAAAAAATCCAAACCCCTCTCCAAAATAATCTCATTGTTGATGAAGAAGGTGAGGAAGAAGAGCTTGACCCTGAAATCCATTGTCTTGAAGACACCTCCCCATTCCTCCATTTGACTCAATCTGCATATGAGAATTCGCTCATGGATAGCCAAATAAATGAGTTGAGTAAAGGGGAGGAGACCAATAGCAGTCCCCATAGATATAATCTTAGGTCTAAGAAGAAAGAATGGAATTCTAACATCCATGATCAGCCTTCCAGAGTAGAGAATCTTGCTAAAGATGAAACAAACAAAAACAAGGAGAAGAAAACATAGAATCCCTCATCATTAGCCAAAGGTCTTGTCCCAGAAGTAAAAGAAATTATGAAGCCTCCCTCCTCTTTTAACTTTGAGCATGAAATTCAGAAGATTAGGATCCCTATACCCTTTTCAGAGCTAGTCAAGCATGAGGATTTTAAAAGATCTCTCTTTAATTTGTTGTAGCCCAAGATTTCATATTATTCCACTGACTCAGTAAACCTTCAAGATGAAAATCCAGTAGTCATTCTAGGTCCCTTGATAGAATATAGAGATGATCCATCCCCTCCCTTCTACACCTCACTGAACATACATGATAAGGTGTTGCATAATCGTTTGATGGACTTAGGGGAATCTCATAATCTCATGCCCAAAACTGTCATGGATGAGCTGGGACTAGAAATCACAAAATCTTATCATGACTTGTATTCTTTTGACTTGAGGAAGGCACAATGTCTTGGTGTCATCAAGGATATAGTTGTAACCTTGTTTCAACTACCCATGAAAAGTGTAGTGATGGATATTGTGGTAGCCAATGTTCCCCCCAAGTTCGGCATGCTCTTGTCAAGATCTTGGATAAAAAGACTTGGGGGGACCTTACAGATGGACCTCACATATTCTACTATTCTTGTGTTTGGGGGGGGAGCATAAAAGACTGTACAAAGAAGCTTAGTTGGCATATGATATTAGTGATGAAGCATACCCCACAAACCATCCTATTTTTTCACTTGATACTGATATGGGATCCATCTTGTTGCAGCTCATTGATGCCCCTAAATCCCCTCTTGAAATCAGAAAGCAGTCCCTTACTCTCTGTGAAGATTCTCCTCTGATTGCCTTTGTTTGGAAAATGTTCTTTGATGGAGCCTCTTCTAGAGAAGGTGTTGGTGATGGAGTGGTCCTTGTTTCACCTATGCAAGAAATTATACCTCTGTCCTACAAGTTAGAATTTGAAACTACCAATAATATGTCAAAGTATGAAGCTCTTGTTTTGGGTTTGAGGGATGCAAAATACATGGCAATTAAAGAGATATTAGTGTTTGGGGATGCCGAGTTAATTTTCCATCAGATCAAAAATATTTATCAAGCCAAGCACCCACGGCTTAGAAGTTACATAAATGAAGTTTGTGATCTTGTTGAGACTTAGGTATGATGTACAAGTTAAATATAGACCCTCTATACCTGACAATGTCAAGCATTGGAAAGTGTTTGAGGATGATCTTGAAATCAAAATATTCCTGGAGACTATTGAAGAATTTTCTACATTACACATTGATCAAGATCCTAATTCTGAAATAAATCCTCATGCTGATGTTTTTATGAACAAAATTGCTAATCATCATATTGTCCGGCTGCCCAAAAACCATATCCCAAAGGGAATAGTTCCTTTGGAAAGACAATTTGATAGAAATGATGTGGCAGAAAAGGGTAAAATTTCAAATGAGAATACTGATGTGGATGAGTGCAATATTCGCACAGAGGAGGATCCAAAAATTTTCAAGTTGTCAAGCAACCTTTCAAGGGAATAAAGGACCAAGTATGTTGATTTATTAGGACAATTTGCTAGTGTTTGCCTAGACCTATGAAGATCTCAAAACATATGACACAAGTTTCATTGAGCATAATATCCCATTGAAAGAGGAGGCCAGACCATTTAGGCATAAATTAAGACAAATAAACCCCATGTTGCTACCTATTATGGAGAGAGAGGTAAATAAGTTGTTGGACACCCAAATCATTTTCCCTTTGAGATATTTGGAGTGAGTAGACAACCTAGTCCCATTAAGAAATAAAAATGGACAAATTAGACCGTGTGTCGATTTTAGGAACCTGAACAGAAGCTCCAAAAAGGACAATTATTCTTTTCCAAAGATGGAACATATATTGTAGAGGGTGACAGGTGCATCCAAAATTTCCATGATTGATGGATTTTCAGGCTACAATCAGATCTTTGTCCTTCTTGGAGATAGAGAAAAGACAACTTTCACCACTCCTTGGGGCACATTCATGTATGCTAAAATGACCTTTGTATTGATGAACGCAGGGGATACCTTTCAATGAGCCATGGTTATAGCCTTTATTGGGGAAAGGGACAAGTTTGTACTCATCTATCTGGATGACATTACAGTCTTCTCTAGATTTGATAAACAACATTCTTGTCATCTAAGAAGGGTCTTCTTTAAATGTTGAAGGTTCGATCTCTCCTTAAATCCCAAGAAGTATTGATTTACCATGCAAGAGGGAAAATTGATGGGACACATAGTATCAGTTGAGGGAGTCAGAATTGATTCAAGCAGGGTAGAAGCTATCCAAACCTTGTCACTTCCCAGATCCAAGAAGGAAGTTCAGTCCTTCCTGGGTAAAATTAATTTTCTGTGAAGGTTTGTTTCAAATTTTGTTGAGATGGTAAAGCATATTATAGACATGATTAGGAAGGGGAATGAATTGAAATGGACTGTTGAGTCCATAAATTATTTCAACCAAATCAAGAAAGCACTGACTCAGGCACTTGTGCTTATCAGTCCTAATTACTCCAAAGATTTTTTGATTTTTTCTTTTGCTTCTTTTGATACAGTGGTCGTTGTCTTATTGCAAAAAAAGGTTGAAGGGCTAGAGAAACCTATTTCCTTTTTCAACAGAGCACTAAGGGACGTTGAGATAAAATATGACATCATGGATAAGTAGGCCTATGCATTGGTGAGAGCTCTCAAATATTTCAAAGATTATGTTCTGCATTCAAGGATCATTACATATGTTCCTTCAACTTTTGTGAAGGACATTCTCATTCAGCCTGACATAGACGGACGAAGGAGAAAGTGGTTTGCCAAAATAATTTAGTTTGATCTAAAAATAAATCCTACCAAACTAGTCAAAGGCCAAGGTTTAGCCAAGCTATTGGATGAATCTAATTGAAAATCTTTGGAGGTCAACTTCATCAGCACCTATTCAGAAAATTAGCAAGCTGAGTTGTCTAAAGAAGGCCCACCAATCATCCCTCCATTGACAGAATTCACTTGGTACAAAGAGATTATATTTTTTCTACAAGAGTTAAGACCTCCTAATGGAATGGGGAAAAGCAATGTTGGAGCCTTAAATCTCAAAGCAATTAGATATTTCCTTATTGACTAGGTCTTTTATTGGAAAGACCCTCTAGGAGTACTCCTAATATGTTTAGACCCACAAGAGGCCCAGAGTATTATGTTTGATTTTCATGAAATCCTATGTGGGGGACATCACTTATGGAGAACCACAGCCTATAAAATTCTCAAGGTTGGGTAATTTTTGCCTAGACTATTCACCGAGGTCTGTGAAAAGATCAGGGCTTGTGTTAAGTGCCAAAATTTCTCTAGGAAGCAACAACTCAAGTCTCTTCCATTGAAGCCTGTGGTAGTTGTAAGACCCTTTCAGTAGTGGGGCCTGGAATTTATTGGGGAAATTCATCCTGCTTCAAGTGGTCAACACGTATGGATCTTAACTACAACAGATTATTTCACCAAATGGATAGAAGTTATTCCTACAAGGAATGCTTCTCACAAAGTAGTCATTGGTTTCCTTGAAGATATTATGGCAAGGTTTAGTTGTCCAAACAAAATCATAACTGACAACGCTAGATCCTTCAAGGCCGAGCCATTAGACAAATTCTATGAGTAGTTCAAAATTTCATTGATCCACTCCACCCCATACTATCCCCAAGGCAATGGACTAGTAGAGTCCTCTAACAAAAGGCTCATAAATATTATCAAAAGACTGCTAGAGGAAAACAAGAAAGCATGGGATTCAAAGCTCAAATTTTCTTCGTTGGTTGACAGAGTGACAATAAAGAGATCTTTGGGTGTCTCTCCTTTTCAGCTCATGTATGGATTTGAGTCTATCTTTCCTTCTCAGCTCACCTTGCTAGTGGAAAAATTCTTCCAAGACTACCAAGGGGAGCCTAATGATATGATCATAAGAATACAACAACTGGTAGAAGTGTAACAGACTAGAGAGAAGATGTTGGAAAAAGAACATGAACATCAACAAAAGATCAAGCAGGCCTTTGACAGGAAGAGCAGTAAAGAGGATTTCTAGCTGGGAGATCTAGTAGTCAAATGGGATGCACCCAAACATGATAAGGGAAATAATGGTAAATTTGAAGCCCTTTGGATTGGACCCTTCAAAATTTATGAGATATTTCCAAATAACACTTAAAGGTTGCATAATTTGGAGGGGGATGAAGTTTTTGGTGGCCCTGTTAATGGGCATTTTCTTAAAAAATTATTTATTTGAGCCATGCATGGCTACTCCACGTCATTGTAAATATCATTTTCTTTCTATTTTAGTAGCTGACTCCACAACCCAACAATAAGGTGACTGAAGCTGCGATTTCTTGGAATATCACAGGGAGCAGGCCATCCCCCATGGAGCCAAATGTTATCACATAGGTTGTAAAGGGGTGTTTCTTCCCTTAGGAAGGGACAACATGGAGAAAAGGTGACAAGAAGTGGGAAAAAACCCCATAAAATGGGCTTATCCTAAGTTTTTGGTGCTTGGGCACGTAGATTTGAGTGGCTGAGATCTACGCGCTCAAATCTACGGTGCGGGATCCATATCACACCCCCCTCAACTTCTACTTTTAATGAGGGGGGGTCTGAGCAGGTGGTTTTTGAGAGCCCCCCCCCCCCACACTAAACCACTAACCGCCTACCCCTCCCTCTGAGCTAGCCCGCTTACTGCCTCTGCTTACCACCTTCCTCTCCATTCAAAACCTATCTCCCACTTAGTCTCTCTCCTCGTCTATCACATCTCCGACTCTCTCTCCACCTCTCACTCCCTCACACCTATCCTCCACTCATCATCCTCTCGAC
>ML777533.1:1003060-1032100 GCA_009831015.1 Picea engelmannii | reverse complement strand
ACCCATCAAAATATCATTGTAGGAAAAACTCATGGGCAATGATTTTTATTAAAAATACGAAGGTTTAAAACCCCCATCTTGTAACAATTTTTTACATCCATATTTTTTGTGTTTTAAATGGAGGCTTATTTCAGATTTGATTTTCTCTTCATTTTTTGGCTTTGATTTTTTGTTTCATTTTTTATAAGTATTCCCATACATGCTTATTTGGTAATTGCAATGAAAACTAAAAATTATCAAAGATATTTCAATCAAACTTGTGGTAGCCTTAATCGTGCACTTAATAGGTACTTTTTCTTAATCACTTAGGTTGATTTTTACCATTAACAGGATCATGAAATATATCAAGTGTTTGAACTATGGATTTTTCATACCAAGTGTTTGTAAAAATTCCTATACTAAAGGAAAGAAGTTTTCATGCAAATTTTTTGTAAACATTTCTATACTGAAGGCATGGAGTTTTCATGGAAATTCTTGTAAAAATTATGAGTCGAGGAAATATATTTTGCATGCAAAGTGTTTGTGAAAAATCCTCAACAAAGGCATGGATTTTTAGTTTAATTTGATTTCATTCTATTACTTAACATATGATAATTATTTTAAAGTAATCTATTATGTTAAATCTAATGGTATCTTAGAAATTTCCCAATGTTAATATATCTTGTACACAATTTCTCTTCAACATCAAATTGTCTTGTATTATTGTTAAGGTAATCACATTCATTTACTTCTAAAGATGTATCTTCCCAGAGTTGTCACTATCATGTATGAACTTCATTTTAGACACATATACACCACTAGAAATATCTCAATGAGCTTTCTACGAAGATGTGTTTATCTATCTAATTTCACAAAGAAAAAATTAAAATATCATAGTTACTAATGTAAAAATATTCATGTTAAAACCATTTAATATTATTTGTGTGGGGTGTAGGCCTATTTTGAGGAAAGACATATTTTTGGAAGAAGATACCTAATTTTGGACCACGTGCAACAATTGGCAAGAAAGAAACATGTAGAAAAGGGAGGAAAAGAAATATGCAAGAAGGAAAAGCCATGTGTGATGAGGCAGGAAAGCCTAGTAATATTAGGGTTAGGGTTTTTGAAAAAGTTTGTAACGGCTATAAGCCTGTAAAATAGTATAAATAAGAACCTAGAAGGTCTAGAAAAGAGTTTAGTTCTGTCTGTTCGGTTCAGTAAATAACAAAAGATTGTTGATAATTGAAAATTTTGTTGAGTTGTAGAAGAGTCGAGGAAGGTAGATTTTGAGGGTTATATCATAGGCTGAGGAGCCTGGTGTGATCTAGTATTCCTCATAGAGGTTCCTGAACCTTTTCATGATTGTATGATGGAATATTTAATGCGCACAACGCTAGATTTTGTAGCAGACTAACTAAAAGAGCAGAGAAGCCAAATCTTTGTGGATGTAGCCTAGGATGGGGTGAACCATGGTAAAACCTATTTTATATGTGATGTTTATTGAATATTTCATTCCTATTAATGATTATCTTATGAATGAATTATTAACTAGATGTATTAGAATTCATGCATGAGCCTAAAGATGGATAAATACTAAAAGTTCTTGAATAAATATCAAGATTAATGCAAGAAGAATATAGAATACAATCCTAGATCCTCGCTCATTCCTATACTGCAAGAACTTGAGCTTTGCAGTCACCCATAGAGATATCTCAGGTGAGACTGCACTATGTGCTCTGCACACAACAGTGCCTTTTGGTTTATTAGGAGGGTCGATAGTTTTAGAGGGTTTTCTTGGAAACATGTTTATATCTGAACCTGGGTCAACCCAAGGAGGAGTAAAAGGGAGATCTAAACCAACGAATGGTTCCATTGCTGTTGGAACTACATAGGATTGAGTGGATAGGATCTGTGGAAGAAGCACATGGAGAATGAAGGTATAAAATGGAATATTTAGGCCATGGAATCCAACAAAGGTAGAGATTGAAATATGGTTGAAAAAAAAGGAACTTGAGTTTGCGCAGAAGGATAACACAAGCCCTAAGTTAACACCATGCAAATATCTTGACAAATACATGTTTAGCGACTTGCATGAGGTATTTTTCTTTGATTTCCCACATTTTTTACAAGAGTGGCTATTGAGGTTAAAAGAAAACCACCCAAGAAATAGAATTAGACAACTGGAGTGGAATCCTATGGAGATCACACAGTTACAACAAGTTAATAACAAATTTACACACGTAATAGATTTCTAGTTAGACAATATTGTTGCAGTGTTTATCATCGAATTTGTAGTAGATACCGTGAATTCTTACTATCCAACAGAGAAGGATTTTCTAAAAGGAACCAGAGGTAGGTATATCAGATCATTGTATACTTCAATCAAGATTTTATTTTATAACAACGGTGTGATGTCCCTGAAATCAGACAACTAAAACTCCTTGTGTGCATGGAGGAAGGTGGGAAGCACTGACAGGAGGTGGAAAAATGGAGAAAAAGATGTATAAGTGAAATAAGGAGGAGTCCATGGACCCAATCATGATGGGAAAAGACCAGATAAAGAAGATAATGGAAACAAATAGAAAGACGCGTAGTGGAGTACCCTACCAATATTAGATGAATAACAAGAAGAGAGCCATAACTGATAGAGAGGTATTGGAAAGCGATTAGCAAGAGGTAGAGGATCTTCGGGCTATGGAGCAGATTGAGGAAATCCTGCACACAACATATGAAAGGAAAACACGAGGTCCAAGGGTAGGAACAGAATGTAAAACTTCAATCTAGGTCAACGTCAGTGTGGAACCTACAACCCCATGTGCAACTAACATACTGGAAAGAACACCAACTTTTAGACAACCGAATTTTAGTGGAATAAAGATAGTAGGAAACACATCCAAACAAGAAGAAGCAACTGTAAGAGCCATTTTAGGAAGTAACAATCAAATATCTACACTGTGTGGAAGTAGTAGTTCAACATAGTTTAAAATGGTAGGACATGATCCCATGATCAGGTTACCAGAATTCCAGGGAGAGGCATCATAGGACCCTAAAAAGCGCGTATTCATCTGTGAGAAGATCTAGGAAGCAATGAAGATCATAGATGAATATACAAAAATTGTGTAGTTAGCTATCACGCTAAGAGACCGCACATTGTATTGGTACATGAGCCTAGATGTAAATAGTCCACTAGGAGTAACATGGACTATTACAGACATGAAAAAAATATTGATAAATGATATTTAGAAGCCTAGCTTAGAAGATTAGTACATGAATGAAATGATTGAAATCAGGAAAAAACCAAGTGAGTTTGTATATGATATTGATCATAGGTTTAAGCGTCTCAAAGGTAAGTTGAAATATGGTATGAATGACATGCAACGTAGATATCTATTTGTGAACTCACTGTTACCACATTTGAAATACTTATTAAGATAGAAGAAGTTCCAAACTTAGATAGAGGCTCTGCAAGAAGCATTACAACTAGAAGAGAACCAATATCATAAGACAAATCTAGCAATAGAAGATTTGAAGGAGGATTTGAAGAACCTAAAATTTAAACTTAACCAGAATAAGGGAAAAGAGAAAAGAGAAGTTGTTTGGTGTACCACATGCATAAAAGAAGGACACAACAAGAACGAATGTCAAAATTTCGCGCAGTACATGGCAACATGATTATCAAATCCTTTTCCAAAAGGAGGACCATGGTGTGATATTTTTAAAACACATGGGCATGATCCATATCATTTTCCAATGATGTATAAGTATAAGACATTACCTAAAAGTTCATATTGTAATTTTTTCAAGATAGTGGGTCATTATGATAAATATTGTAGGAAAATGGAACTTATGAGAGAACAAACTTTAGATACTTATAGGGTCCAATAAGAAATGATGACAGGACAAGCTGCACCTCAGTTCAATTAGGTACCACCAACATATAACAATGAACAACAACAATATAATAATGCACAACCACAATACAACAGCACACAAACATAATATAATCTCATGCACTATAAGCAGGTACCTTAGTACAAGGCACCATGATGAGATTGAGGTGGATATAGAGGTAGAGGATGAGGAAGAGGAGGATTTGGATGAGGTAGAGGACCAATGGTGTGCCACAACTTCCAAAAGCCAAGAAATTGTTCAAGGGAATGTCCACTTCTACCAGCGACATGTATGTACTGTCGCGCAACAAACCATGATACATAACACTATCTGACACTATTGGGGAAGATCTAAGAAAAAAGGAAATAGAAAAACTAGAATTTCTAGTGGATCTCTACAAAATCTAGGGAGTATGGTAGAAACATCAATATAGTCACTTGAGGAAGAGCTAAGACAGGAACTGACGTAGTAAAACAAGATCCAACGCAACTCCAATGGGTTACGAAGAATACTTAGCCACATAAGCAGTTTGACGCACAAAAAGAAAACAAAATATTCAAGGAGGCAAGACAATAGTTTATCAAGAAAAAAATTACGTCTACATCAATCACACAACAAACTCAGAACTCACCATTGGACGAAATTCCCTCCTCAATGGACCATACCAGTAAAGGACAACCTTTAGAGAAAGTAAGTACCATAAATAAATTTTTACAATCCTTTGTTAAGCTATTGAATGATCCATCATCTATTAATATCTTACAAAATATTATAGAAATATGTAACACAAAGGTAGAAGGAAAGTCAAAATAGAAAACAATAAATCTTTTTCACACAAGAAGAAGGAAAAGAAGAGAATTCTGACTGAATGCCAACATTGGAGATTTTAATATGGGTGATATCATACTGGATTTAGGATCTAAAGTAAATGTTTTACCTAAGAAGACATGGGAGTGTATGGGAGAACCCACACTAGGCTATTCACATGTATAGTTGAAATTAACAAATCAATACAAAGTTCTACTAATTGGAAGACTTAAAGGTGTGACAGTAGATTTGGATGGAGTGCGCACTATGACAGACTTTGAAGTAATATAGATAGTAGATGGCACAACAAATTACTCAACAATGCTTGGGATGGATTGAGAATTTGATAACCAAGCCATAATCAACCTGAAGACAAGGAAAATAATGTTTGGATTAGGTGAATATAGAGTCATTTCACCATTATTTCCTTAAGAAGGAGAAAGGTTTGTAGAACCCACTTGTTTGAACCTGGAAGAAATAAACCAGTTGTACAGAATCACCATGCGAGAAGAATATTATGTTAACCCAACTTTAGATGGGGTACTTAACTGGAGAAGCATTACATCATGCACTTTTGATTCAAATATGGGTTTGGAGAATTGGAAACAACAATTACATGAAGTTTCCACAAGAAGGTGTGCCAAAATAAACTACAAAGTAAGATGGGTTGGTACAGAGATAATAGAAGCTCCTAGTTTTCATGGGGCAAATGACCTAGAGGAATTTCTGACAAAATATGAAGAAGAAGTATTAGAAAATTAGAGGCTCTTATCCCTAGATATTTCACTCAAGGATGCACTTGCAATATGATGGGGTGTGAACAAAGAAACCATTCAGGACTAGTATTAGTGTAAACGACTACTGCACATTAGATTCAATGCAGAGCAGGGGAGCAATAAAATGAAAAGGTATGATGGACATGGAAAACCCGTGGAACACTGGTAAAAGTGAAAAGCGCAATGGAGGATGACACCACCAAAGGAATGGCCTCATGACTTTATCCATACATTGAAAAAAATTCTAGGGAACCAGTATATAGACCAAGAGATGCACAAAGGTACTACAAAATGGACAATATTACAACATAACTTTGTAGTAACTCTCTCATTCGAACATGAGAACCCCAACATGGATTCACCACTGAAGATGATATAGGGAATGATATTTACTAATGAATAGGGTTGAAATCATGACATAATATCAACAAAAAAACATACAAACAATCAAAGAGTTACTTTCATGCTATCATATTTAAGAGGAAGCACCAGATGAAGATGATCCGCACAACATTCATATTACAGATATTGAGGGAGAAAGAGAAGTGGAAGGTCCATCTCTAGAGTTAGATTGATTTGTTGCAATAATCAAGGTTAGGAAAGTTAACATTGGGACAAAGGGAAATTCTAAAGTGGAAATTATTGGAGACTATTGGGATGACCAAACAATAGAAATAATAACCAAGTTATTGCGCGAATACAGTGACCTATTCCCAATTACATTTATAGAAATGAAATGCATAGCAGAGGAACTAGGAGAGATGAAGATACCTCTCAAACCTGAGGCAAGACCTCTCAGGAAGAGAGCTTATAGACTAAATCGAGTATACAAGCATAAAGTGAAAGAAAAAATTGACACAATGTTGGAAGTTGGTACCATAGAACCAGTAGAGGAATATGAATGGATAAGTCCTATGATAGTCTAAGAAAATAAACAAGGGGGAATAATGATCTGTGTATATTTGAGAAAATTGAATGATGCTTTCTTTCATGACCCTTTCCCTACCCCTTTCATAGATGAAATCTTAGAGAATGTGGGAGGCTAGGAAGCATATTCATTTACAGATGCATTCTCAGGTTACCATCAGATCAAAATATCTCCAAAGGACATGTATGAAACTACTTTTTCTATAGAATGGGTATCCTACCAATATACAATCATGCCATTCGGGTTGAAGAATGCACCAACCATATTTTCAAGAGTAGTCCCAGTTGATTTTAAGGAATTCATACATTAGTTTCTAGAAGTATATCTGGATGAATGGACTGTATATAGTCTGTTAAAATATCATGTAGAAGTGTTAAGACTCATGTTGGAAATATGCAAGCAATGTTAGATCTCATTGAACATCAAGAAATTTATTTTTGGGAAACCTTTTGGAATATTGTTGGGACATATAGTCTATAAACAAGGTTTACTAGTGGATCTCGCTAAGATTGCAGTCATTGTAAATTTACCACCACCAAAGTCAGTGCACTAGTTAAGAGAAACACTAGGACATATAGGCTGTTACAAGAAATTTATAAAGGGGTATGCACAGATTATTGCACCCATGGAAAAAATGTTAAAGAAGGACACCAGATTTCAGTGTAATGAGGAATTTCAACAAGGATTGGACACCTTAGAACAAAATATGGTCACAACACCTATTCTAGTACTCCCATACTGGGAGAAGACATTTCATGTGCATGTAGATGCATGAGCCATAAAAATTGGAGCAATTCTGGCGTAGCAAGGAACATGGGATTTAGACCATCCTATATCCTTTGCAAGAAAAACATTCTCAGAATCAAAGAAGAAATACAACACTACAGAAAGAGAATACCTAGCCATGGTATATGCACTTCAGAAATTCAGGCAATATTTAATGGGTAAGCACTTTAAAATGTTCACAGACCATTCTTCCCTCAAATATCTAGTCAACAAGATAGTGTTGGGGGGAAGGATTTGTATATGGCTATTTTTGTTCCAAGAATTTGATTTTGAAGTAATAGTCAAGCCAGGGAAGCTAAACGCTGGACTTGATCACCTGTCCAGGGTAACTAATGAAGAAGAAACTACTAACTTCAAAGACAAATTCCCTAATGCACAATTATTTTCAGTACAGATAGCTCATGAATACTTCGATGATATTATTGAATACTTAAGTACAGGGATTGAACCTCAAGAGTTTAGCATTGCACAAAAGAAAAATATGGTAGTTAGAGTTGCATATTATCAGCTTATTGCAGGACATTTGTACAATATGGGCACATACAACATTTTGAGAAGGTGTGTATTAGAACATGAAAAGCCCATAATTTTGGAATAAGCTCAGGAAGGTATATGTTGTGGTGGGAAATCCCCCTATGGACTAGCATTTAGGGTTATATTATGCATGCAGATAAGACCGAAAGAATCCTACTTTCTACCATCGTCCCAGATCTAATCTCCATTTCTTTTAAGTAAATACATGGTTAAACAAACATACCTTGTTCTGGACGTTCGATGTCGATCCTTCTTCATGCTTGATCGCTTGTTAGCAGCTATCCTCCCAAGACTGACCTGCGTACAAAATAAGAAACAAAATCTACGTGCATTTGTTCTACAGATTAATGGGTTAGAGATTCAAACATATATTCACTAAACTATGAAGAATATAGTGGGACGGGAAAATAATTTCTTTATTATTAACTTTAGTGAATCAACTTACAATGTCGAGACCGACCACTGCTCCGCAAACCTCATCCTGGGCTTCTCTTCAAATGTCCTCCAACTTCTTTTCTCTGTATCTCTCTTTGCACAAGGATGGATAAAGGATTGGGACAATAGGAATGTGTAATTGGGTAGAGTTTCTTTACTATTATTCTCCTCCTTCAAATGGGACCCCTAACCCTTCTTTTATAGGCTAGAAGAAGCTAGGTATTTGGATGAACCCTCAACCATGCATGGCTGGAAGATTCAGTTAACTCACCCAAAGCTGTGTGTTCCGTCGACAACTTTCCTTTTTTCGTGCTTCTGAAGGTCCACAGGGGTTGTAGTGGTATAGCTAGCATGGAAAATGTAGATATACATGGGCTGTAGTGGGTCATCTAGTGTGGACTTTTAAAAATGGAGTTTTTAGAAGAGTTGTTCAGTAGTGTTTTGGCAAAGAAGGAATCTGAGATGGCCTGATGCCAGGTAATCATGTATGGTGCAAATTAGGGTTATAACAGATGCCCCCTAATGATCTAGGTGGATATCGGTGGCCACCCACCTTTTCTGACTAGCTCAAAACAGTTTTCTGGCAATTTTGGCAATTTACTATTTTTAGCAGGTTTTAACTTCCGGGGCCATTTTGAGGGCCTAAATGAAGGTATTTTTAGATCAAGGTTCTCAATGATATCCAAAGGCATGATTGAGCTCCCAAAATGAATCTCCTCGACGATACCTTTCCAACGAGCTATCACACGCCTAAAACGAAGATCGTATGCAAAAGTTACGACCCCGGGAAGTTGATGTACTAACTTACCCAAACGGGGCCCACATGACTTTTGGCGCTTCATCTCCTAGGGTTAGGTTTTTGGATGTCTATGAATTTTGGCATTTGTAAAAAGTCCTCTAGAGCCTCATTGTAATCATCTTCTCACGGATGTGAGTAGTATCCACATCTCTTCTCAGAGATAAGCTACCAGCGCCCTAGCTAGTTTATTTCCATTATGTCTGTAAGCATATTTCAGTCATTTGTTATTAATGAAATGAAGTCTTATTTCTGCTGCATCTCTGCGTTTATGTGTATTTATGTTATTCATTGTGTTCCTACATAAATCCAGATCAGTGGTATCAGAGCGGTCTGCTCATTCTCAATCCTTCTTTGCATGTCCCCAATGAGATCGGGGTATAAGGAGTTGGGGCTCGATCTGGTTGAACCTTTGCAAGATCATCCTCGCAAACCCTGACGACCACCCATGGGGGAAGAAAAGAAAGATGAGGGAGTAGGAGATCCTATAAAAAAAATTCTCGAGGAGGCCCTCGAGAAACAAAGGAACGCGATGATGGACAACTTTCCCCAGATTCTTCAACGGATTCCGACTGGCGGTGCATCGACATCCAAAAGCCACTCTAGAGGTGCCACTCCTTTTAAGGTACAAGTAAACTTTAACATTCCCATATTTGAAGGCCAAATAGATTCATATGCCGTAGATAGATGGTTGAATCTGTTAGAAGGATATTTCTCGGTTCATGACTTTTCCGATCGAGAAAAGATTATTTTCGCACTCCTGAAAGCCACCCCCCATGTCAAGGACTGGTGGGAAACCTACTTGGAGTAAGAGGGCGAGGGAGAACCCTCTTTGTTATCGACCGCACCCACTTGGAATTCTTTCTGAGACGCCATCAAGAAACAATATTATCCCATGGGGAGCTATGAGGACAAATACATACAATGTACTACGTTGCGGCAGCAAAGGGACCAAGATGTGCATGAGATGACGAATCTGTTTCATACCCTACGCACAAAGTTGGGTATCAAAGATTTAGAGAAACATTTGGTGTTAAAGTACTGCATTTGTCTTCACAGATACTTTCAGGAGGAAATGGAGTTCCTCGACATCTGCTCACTTGGTGTGGCATACCGATATGCTACCAAGATTGAGCAGAAGTTCAAACAGAAGAAGCGAGACTTTGGGTCTGCAAATTAGAAGCACGGGAAAGGTACTCCCAAACTGCAAAACAAAGGACCAAGCCAAGGCGGGGCAGCCCAGGACAACCCGGCCAAAGCCACAAGCAAAGAACAACACCAAGAAGCCAAAAAATGACACGGGGAAGTGGTGTGAGTTCCATAAGAGCTCCACTCACAACACAAGTGAGTGTTGGGCCAAGCAGTCACTGGTAGCTGAGTTGAAGGCTTCTGAATTGGATGCATGCTTCGACTCTGAATCAGAACCTGACAAGGGGAATGACAGGGGGAAGCAGATTATCGATGCGGAGCCCAACGCCACCGTTGCCACCACAAAGATCCAGAAGGAGGAACCAGAAGATCCAGAGGAGGCAGAGCGTCTCTTCCATTCCAAGATGTGGGTAAAGGGTTCCCCGTTGCAGTTCATTGTCGACAGTGGGAGCAGAAGAACCTCATCTCGGTAGAGGTCATGAAGTGGTTGGGCTTTCCGACCATAGAACACCCACAACCATACACCATCGGGTGGTTGCACCAACGACGGGACCTCTGCGTCAATTGACAATGTTGCCTTCCCTACAACATCAAGCCCTTCACGGATGAGGTATTATGTGACATTGCTCCTCTTGATGTTTTTGATGTATTATTAGGCCAATCGTACTTGTGGAAGTGACATGTTGTGTATGAGTCTAGGCCTCGTGCTGTTATTATCACTTTGGGCAATAAGATGTACAGGATACTGGAGATAGCACCACCTACCACCATCTCTTTGGTTACTGCAAAACAATGTAGTAAGCTCATTTCCCAAACCAGGAAATTTGTTTTCCTGATGATCTGCCCTCAGGGAAAGAGGAATACTATGGCCATGACCTCTAGACAAGGCCCCACTTCACGAAAACAACAGATGGATAAGGTCATGGAGGAGTACGAGGACATCTTCACCTCCCCTGCAAGGGTGCCTCTACAATGCTAGGTCAAGCACCCCATCGATCTGACCCCAGGTGCACCACTGCCTAATGGACCCATATACCAGCGCTCTATCCTAGAGAACGAAGAAACCAAGAGGCAAATTCATGAGCTGTTGCAGAAAGGTCACATCTGGCCAAGTTCATCGCCCTGTGGGAGCCCAATCGTATTGGTGTAGAAGAAGGATGGGACTTGGAGACTCTTCATTGACTATCAGGCACTGAACAAGATCACTGTTCGGAATAGGTACCCGATCCCATGGATTGATGACCTTCTGGACCAACTCAAGGGGGAAAAATATTTCATCAAGATCGACTTGAAGTCTGGGTATCACCAGGTACCAATCAAACCTTCTGATGTGTGGAAGACTGCATTCAAATCCAAGGAGGGCCTTTTCGAATGGTTGGTCATGCCTTTTGGGTTGACGAATGCCCCTGCAACCTTCATGAGGCTAATGGATGACATCCTACGGCCATGAACCAAATCATTTGTAGTGGTGTACTTGGATGACATTCTGATCTTCAACCAGACTTGGGAAGAGCACCTCCACCATATTCGACAGGTCCTCCAAACAGTACGTCAACACAAGTTGTGTGCCAATTTGGAGAAATGCACTTTTGGCATAACCCAGGTTCAGCATCTGGGATACATTATTGATGAGCGGGGGGTGCATGTGGATCCAACAAATATTCAAGTCATTCGGGATTGGCCAGCCCCAACCACCCTAACAGAGCTCCGTAGCTTTTTAGGTCTTGCCAATTTCTACTGCAGGTTTGTGTTGGGATTCTCTCATATCACTTGGCCCTTGAGTCAAGTCACCAAGGGAGGAGCTAAAGAAAAATTCTTTTGGTCTGAATCTCAACAGAAGGCATTCAGGGAGTTGAAACATCGCCTCTGCTTTGCACCAGTGCTCACACTACCAAACTTGCAACAACCATTTGAGATCGAGACAGATGCCTCTGACTATGCTATTGGGGCATTCCTTACTCAACATGGGCATCCAGTGGCATATCACAGTAAGACACTTTCCGACACAGTCCGAAAGTATCCCACTTATGACAAAGAAATGTATTCCATTGTGCAGGATTGTCGGCAATGGAATCATTACATTTTGGGAAAGGAAACGGTCATCAACACAGACCACCGACCCCTGCAGTTCATACAGACACAAGGGAAGTTGCAGAACGATCGCCATCAGAAGTGGTCCACATACCTACAACAATTTTATTTGAACATTAAGTACAAAAAAGGCAGCACCAATAATGTTGCACACTGTCTCAGTCGACCACCCATCATGGCGCTAACCACTGTGCTCAACTCTTGTGGGCATGAGACTTCTGATTGGTCGCTTCTCTACACAAGTGATCCAGAATTCAGCCACACATACAATACACTCTTGTAGGGTAAGCAAGTTCCCAATTTTCACCTCCAGGATGCCCTGCTTTGTCACTTGGGACACCTTTGTGTTCCTTCAAGCGAGCATTCCAAGATGATTTGGGAGGTGAACTACAGTCGAGTCGTTGGGCATTTCGGGGTCGAGAAAACTGTGGCAGTACTGCAAAAGTATTTCTATTGGCCGAACCTTCGACAAGATGTAAGGAAGTACATCAAGTCCTGCACTGCTTGCGCCATTGCCAAACCGACCATCAAGAAGCAAGGCCTCTATACTTTGCTTCCTACCCCCAGTCGACCTTGGGAATCCATCTCTAAGAATTACATGTCGGGCCTTCCTTCTACTAAGCATGGAAATGACTGTGTTTTTGTGGTCGTCGACCGATTCTCGAAGATGTCCATTATGATGGCCTGCAAGAAGAATATCACAGCAGAAGCCACTGCTAAACTCTTCTTTGAACGAGTGTGGGTACACTTTGGGATCCCAAAGTCTATCATCTCATATCGGGATAGTAGGTTCCTCAGTACATTTTGGTCTAGCCTCTGGTCAATGTTGGACACCAAGCTCACCAAGTCCACAATTTTCCATCCTTAAACTGATGGCCAGACAGAGGTCGTCAACCGGATGATCATACACATTCTGCGCATGTACAATTCAAAGCATCCACACACATGGGATGAGAGCCTCCCCTATGTACAACACAACTACAACTGGGCTCTCCATAGTTCAACTAGCCATAGCCCCTTTCAAGTGGGCTTGGGATTCCAACCACTCTGTCCCATTGACATAGCCATGCCATTTGTGGCTACTCAGGAAGATTCAACTCATGTCCAGTCTTAGGTGGATAAGGCAAACAACTTCATTGAGAAAATTCAACACATCCGCCAACAGGTTCATGACATCTTGGATAGAGCCAATGCTAAGTACAAGCAACGACATGATCAACATCGGGTGCCACACAACTTCCAAGTGGGCAACAAAGTGTGGCTGCATTTGCAAAAGGAGCGCCTCGCTGGACCCCAACGCAAGATTCGTTCGCTTTGATATGGGTCGTACACCCTCACCAAGGCTGTAGGGGAAAATGCCTTTGAGCTTAGCATTCCACCATTCCTTGGTCTACACCCAGTGTTCAATGTGGACCGCCTTCGGCCCTACTTTCCACCTCTACTAGACACATCCGACATGGAAGAACAACTCACACCAACAGATTTAAATCTAGACTACATGGAACAAGCCATAATTGATCATATCATGGATACATAGATCAAGCACACCCGAAAACAAAGGATACCGCTATATCGAGTTGTCAAAGCAGGCGTACTCCTTCACCAAGGAAAATGGCTCACCGGGGACCAAGTTCAGCAGAGGTTTCCTCTTCTCATGGAGGAACTCAACACAATGGGGACCATTGCTTCCTAAGGAGGGAGGATTGATCCAGGCGGATAGTGGTGGCCACCCACCTTTTCCGACTGGCTCAAAACAATTTTCTGGCAATTTTGGCAATTTACTATTTTTAGCAGGTTTTAACTTCCGGGGCCATTTTGAGGGCCTAAATGAAGGTTTTTTGAGATCAAGGTTCTCATTAATATCCAAAGGCATAATTGATCCCCCAAAATAAATCTCCTCAATGATACCTTTCCAACGAGCTATCACACGCCTAAAAGGGAGATCGTATGCAAAAGTTACGACCCCGGGAAGTTGATGTACTAACTTACCCAAACGGGGCCCACATGACTTTTGGCGCTTCATCTCCTAGGGTTAGGTTTTTGGATGTCTATGACTTTTGGCATTTGGAAAAAGGCCTCTAGACCCTCATTGTAATCATCTTCTCATGGATGCGAGTAGAAGCCACATCTCTTCTCAGAGATAAGCTACCAGCGCCCTAGCTAGTTTATTTCCATTTTGTTTGTAAGCATATTTCAGTCATTTGTTATTAATGAAATGAAGTCTTATTTTCGTTGTATCTCTGTGTTTATGTGTATTTATGTATTTCATTGTGTTCCTACATAAATCCGGATCACCTAATGTGTGAGGTCAGAAGAGCATCTGATGGCCGAAATACATTACCAATCTTTACTGATGTGTCGAACAAGTGAGCCCAGGAACCAGAAATCGAGAGGCGTCGTCTGCAAAAATAACAATTGTCTCACCGAGGCAGGCATATCCATGCTCAGGATAGAATAAACGCATGGCTACCAATCAAATACATTGTAGATCCATGTCATATAACTATATAAAAAGTAGCCGCGAATAGTACACAACGGAGCTACATCTCGAAATCAAAAAAGATATACATGTAGAGTATCCATCTTAGTGGAAGATGATAAGGCCTGATGGATGGAGATGAGGGCTTTAGAGCTCGAGCAACAACTTCAAAATTTTCAAAACTTGGGTAGGAGTGTAATATGAGTGTATGACTTCACTACCCAGAGCTCTTCGACGGCTCGTCAGTCATGGATTAGAGAATCTTGATGATCAGACTGAAGTCTTCATTGATTTCGAACAAAGACTTCATTGGACGTTTAGGATGGTCGGGTATGAGGGCAAGAGACAAACTGTAGAGGGGTCGACTCAAGCTTGGTAGAAACTTCCCTTGGACAACAACATGAAAAATGATGAGACTTAGGAAGCATGGCATTAATCATAAGTTTACGAAGCAGGAGACAATGCAAACTCTCCATATGTTTGGAAGAATAACTAAACAGAGGAGGACACAACTCTATGTAGAGAGAAAAACTTCCTAAGGTCGTATTACATCCCAGGGTTTGATGAACAAATGGATAGATGTGATTTATTCAAGGGCGACTCATTATTCTGCTAATAAAGAAAATACTTTTCCCTTCCTCTTTTTGGGGTATATTTGATTTTTTTTGTCTGTTTCAATGATTTTGGAAAAATGAATAAAAGAATGTTACGTTACAAAGGAGGATTGAGTGTCGCAAACATACTAGTTCCAAGCACACGAAACACAGGGATGCGCAGGGCAAAGGGACATATGCAAGAAAAGGACACTCGAGAAAAATCCTCGAGGGGCCAAAGGTGTCAAGATGCAGAGACAAAGTGCTATAGGGCTTGTGTATGAGGCATGCTTCATATGGTTCAGTTGAGAGCAACATGGAGCTAGAATTAGGCCAAAGACGCGGTTATGCAAATGCAATTAATAAAACACACAATGGTAACATCCTTTGATGTAAGTTTAACAAGCCTAGAGAAGGTAAGCTTGATGGTTTTTCATATTTAGAGAGTCTGAAAAAACGTAAAAGGAGACTCCATTGGGGTACCTTTTTCGAAGATAGTCTAGTCGGTTCAAAAAGGGGTAAACTAGAACCGACAAGACATCTATTCAAAACCATTTTAACGAGTGTGAGAAAGACAAGATCACTTGGCCATTTTTTCATTTTTAAGGATTCTGAAAAAAGATTAACTATGGACTCCATCAGGAATATTCTTCTAGACCAGTTTAACGAGTGTGAGAGAATAAGGTCACTCGACGATCTTTTCAATTTTAGGGAGTCTGAAAAGAGCTTAACTATGGACTTCGTGGGGGTTTCTTTTTCATAAATTTAGTCCCTCAGGCCTGAAAAAGGGTTAAAATGATACATGAGAGTACTCTTCTAGAGAATTGAAATTCCATAGAGTATACCTTTATTTGTATAGTTGAATGTCCGGACCAAAAAAGGGATAAACTACCGCTGGAAATACGTGCCTTCAAATTTTAGTTTAAAGAGCGTGAAAGACCACAAGATCGCTCGACAATATTTTCATGTTTAGAGGGTCTGAAAAAGGCTTAAAAGAAGACCCATAGAGGTTACTTTTCTTAGTTAATATGGATGAGATCGAAAAGCATAAATGCAGTCTCGCCGGATGTTTCTTTCGGATCTCAAAGAAAGCTTGAAAATCAACAAAGTTAGCTCATGATCAACACTTTGTGGGATGATGCTGCGTATCTCCTCGGGGGAGCAGTATGCTCCGACGAAAACATTGTCTATGATGCTAGGGGTTCTGGAGATATTTATAGGTACCATTTTAGCGATACTTTCCATATTACCCTCGGCATAAACAACACAAGTATCCAAAGGATTGATAGAACAAGACCTATCTCTAGTCATAGTCAAAGTTAATTCCCCTGCTTCGATTCAGCTTAACTCTAGGAGGAAGTATGATCTTTGATGAATATCATACTAGGGTTTGTCTAGACTAGGCATTGCTTCAATTACTAATTCGTCGAAAGGCAAGACTAAGTCTAACGAATCAGTGTTAGCGAGAGAACATTGAGCCCAAATAGGTTCTAGAAGCATATCTAACTCTTGTGCAGGAGTTGGATGTGGGTTGACTAAATCTTGCTAGACTAAAGAGTACACTACTTCAGCTGCAAACAAGGGCATGGACATGCCTGGATGCCCTGTCTCCTCCATCGTGGTCGATGGGGAAGGAAGTATCCATGGATTGTCGAAGTAAGTCATGCGGAATGACGAAACTTGAAAAATCTCAACCTTATGGTGATTAGATATAAACTTTATATTGCCTTGAGGGGGCGGGTAATCGAAGGTACCCATAAAAGATGGGCATGAACCGACCCCTACGTTGGCCACACCTGGTTGAGGATTATCAATCATCAGGACCATGGATGCCCCCAATGAAGGGTCAGGCCTGGAGAAAGACAATTGATCAATGGTCACAATCCGACCCTCGTGTGGAAACAATAAGACCCAAAAAACTGTAGAAACCACATCTTGCATGGAATATGTCCAACTCCTCCCTAACAAGAGGTTATAGTCGAGGGGCACATCGACTACCTCTACCTCAACACACGCGGTCTTCCCTCCTAGCTGCATGGGGAAAGAGGGAATGATACCATGTGGTCGGAATGAATGATCATCAAAAGCAGTAAGAAGAGTAGGTGATGGAGACAAAATGGGCTAGCCAACAGCCTTCCAACATGCCAACAACATAATTTATGTCAAGTCACCCTCATCAACCACCGTGCAGACGATATTCCGAGTAAAATTTTTCATGGTCTACCACTACTATCTGAAACGCTACATGGTAAGGCAGATGAGGTTTTAGGTTGGTTGTATCCAGCATGATTGTACCCAGATTACAGGTCTCAGTAGAGCCTAAAGCGGTTAATAAGGCTTTCCTCTGGGAAGGGCAGCTTTGGAGGACCTCCAAAATAGACATCGCACAAGGGGTTTGTGATAAACCTTCCACCATAGAATAGTTCTAGGCAGCCCTTGCATTTGGGTTGTGAGAAGCTTTTTTGAACGCACCTTTTGGGATGCGTGTCATTGTTTTGCCCAACGTCTTCTCAATCTGTAGAGGAAGAGATTGGAGTTCGGCTTCTTTGCCTTTCTCAGAAGTTCTTGGTTTACTATAGTCATGCGCTCTAGTCGATATAAAAGCATCACCCTTCACCATATATACATTCACAGATGCGGGTTTGTTAGAAGATGGAGAGGGTCCTTGGATTCCTCCTTCCATGCTTGCAGAGGCTTGGGTTAGATTTTGCTCATGTTGAAATGGATTGGTTAACACCGCAGGTTGTTGCTGCATCACAAACTTTTGGGATTCTACAAGCCGAGGACATAGATGGGTCAGCTGGTCTTCCACGCATAAGTTGCATGGATACCTCGCCTTCCGTTTCTCAGTGTTGTCCCCGTCAGCATTATTGGTAGGTTTTTGATCCCCTTTACCCTTCTTTCATTGTTTTTGCTTTCCTTTAGGATGTTGGGTGGCCTTTGGATTAGCCGATTGCACTGTGTGTACATCCAACGTTTTGGTAGGGGGAGCAACCGAAGAAGTAGTTTGGCTGGCCGTTGTGTGTTGTATAGACAATTGCTACAACTGCTTCATCAATTGCTCCGCGAGCTTTGTTTGTGATGAACCAACAATACCATCGACATGTGGTCCAACTCTCTGTCTAGTTTTATCAAGTATTGAACATGGAACATATGGAAAGATCTCGTATAATAAACCAGACTGAGAATAGATTACCTCAAGTTGTTGAGTGTAATGATCCCAAGCCATTATGCAAGGATCATCACTATTTTGGTGTCTTTTTAAAACTTTTTCCTGGTTGTGGTATTTCATCAAACACTTTGCTGATCTACTTTTTAGATGTGTTTATACGTGTGTATGCAGCAAATAACATAAAGATATAACCATGGAACATACCTCAACCATATGTAATAAGATAGACAATCCAAAACATCTCAATTCTTATTTATTCATAAAATAGAGAAACCTGCTACAATGAAGATGTCGATCCGGAATGCTCAACAGATGGCCAAGAAGATAGACAATAGATAAGAGTTGCTACAAAATTCTCCTACTAATACAAAAGATGCCTCCAAAGGCTGAATGAGAAATGAAGATCAATACAAGCAGATCTGAATGCCAAACTCTCTAGCTGAAGAATGCCACGCTCCAATAGAAGGCTGAAACCCTCAATAACTTGGCCCTGTTGCCAAAAGTGTCCAATCACCCTAATAAATATGCCAACTGATAGATCGGGTGATGGTAAGAACAACCTAGGTGATCGAATCTCCAAGATCCCTCTCAATCTCTGTAGATCTGAAATCCCCCACTGAATGGTGCACCCCACTAGATGACTGAAACCCTAGATAATTCGTCCTTGCTGCCAAAAGTGTCCAATCACCCTATTAAATATTCCAACTGATAGATCGGGTGATGGTAAGAACAACCCAGGTGACTGAATCTCCAAGATCCCTCTCAATCTTTGTAGATCTGAAATCCCCCACTGAATGGTGCGCCCCACTGGATGACTGAAACCCTAGATAATTTGGCCTTGCTGAAGGAGGCCTCCAAATGCTTTGAAACTCTCCAGAAATATAGATCGGGACACTGCAAGTCACTAGGTAAAGTCTTAGGGTCAGATTTGAAGTGTAACCCCTCCAAACGGACTAGATATGATCACAAAAACACCCTCCTTCTCTTCAATTCACCCCACTGCTCAAGAAATAATCTGAGCCATAAAAATGTCTCAGAAAGCACTAGATATGATGTCCAAGGCCCTGCAATGAAAACCCAAGTGATAGAATCCTCAACGGCCCTGCCAATCTCCTACAACGAATCTCTCTCCAAAGATGGTGCACCCCTCTTGTTGGAATCCCTCAACTGGTGCGCCCTCTCTCTATCTGCACATGAAACTGATGTAGAATCCTCATGCAACTGAATAGATCTAGAAATAGAATGGTGTGGGAGAGTATTTCATCTCCGAGACCAAGCTTGTGACAATATAGGTGGAATCTTTCACCACCGAATCGTCCTCTAGGGTTTGTTATGTCAAAACCCTCAAAACCCCCAAGAGATGGGCTCACTAGCTAAAGCCAAATATCAAAATAAGATCATACATGAAATGATGAGTAGAGGCCCTTGCCTTCCTTTTATACTTTTTGGCTCACCTTGTCACTCCAAAGTGACTTTCATTTTATTAATATTTAATTAATTAATTAAATCACTTTAATTAATTAATTAACCTTTTTACCTCTAAAAATATCCTTATCTCTCCTTGTGGCTTCCCTGGCCACTGAAAGTCACTTCTAGACATCCCATATTGTAGTGATACTCCTCCTGATTCCAATGAGCTATTACACTGAGAGGTTCCTCCAAGTAATGTGCCCAAAATGCCCTCTTCATTGATTTTAATTAACTTATAGCTCAAAATAGTCAAAATCATGGAAATCATCGGAATGGAACGAAACCAAAGCCAACCTATGCAGAATGGCTCAGAATGATGGAATATGATGATAAATGTCAACTGGACCCCACAATGCCTCTCAAATACCCCTGTACTCGCTATAACATCCATCTAGCTACTCTGGTCATCATAAGTCTCTGCCCTGTGATGATGTCCCAAAGTGGGGACATTACAGTCCTCCCTCCTAGAAAATTGCTTGTCCTCAAGAAATAGCCAAATCCACTCAACTAAAATTCTAGGATCCCATGTCCACCCATGGGATACATAGTAGAACCCCTCGAAATAAGAATAATAGTGCGCTCCACCCCATGGATCCCATATCAGGAAGTGAACTGCAATACTCTGCGAAGCATAATCCTGAAAGATATCAACCCTGTGAACTTCTTGCATATGACACATGGCCTCATCTTGAAATGAGTCCATCCTCCAAATCTCTACGAAGATCCACACGACTTCCATCAACTGCACATGTTGATGTTTGACCGAGGTGATGCAATACCTCTGTGAGGCACCCGCAAGCGATGCACTCCTCTCAACACTGAAGATCAATGGAAAGTTAGAATAACTTTCCCCTGCAATGGTCCACTCTCCCCTGTCGGTCAATGAACTGCTCAATCCTATAATCCTTGTGTCCCATGCTAACCTCTATCGTAGATCCTCATGCTAACACTGCACTGCTCTGACCATGACTGTCTGCCCCCTACATACATCCTGAATCCTCCTCTTCGGGATCCTCAAACTGAAATACCTGTGACCACTGGACCTGTTGTCCAGAAACTGTATCTATATAGGCGTCTCTGTAGAAGAAGTACCTATCCAAACATCTCCATTCCCTATCATAGTGATCAAGTGGAAGGAAAGGTCTCACCCCATAGAACAAGTACCTGCAGACCAACACCAAACCAAACCAAGGTGGAGTGTGTGGCTTTCTGGTGCAACCTGGGTCAACATGAACATCGTGTTGACAAAATGGACTCCTGGGTCCCATAGAAAACTTGGAAGTTTATCACTTCCAATCTCCTCTAACTGCTCTTGTGTGAGACTAATCACTGTCATAATCCCTCTATGCTCATCTGTTACCCTCCTCATGCTCCTGTCAATGATAAATGTGTCAGAAAAGGATAACAAACATATCTGTAGCTGACTGTAGGACTGGGAGGTGTCACATGCTTTGGTCAATCCCAAGGATTTGACCGGAATCTCTTCCATCGGTATCCATGATAGATGCTCTCCTGTGGTCATCACCGAATCCCAACCATCCAATACAACTAGAAGTAACCCATCTGATTGTTGGTCAACCAACCTCCCTGTCTCATCTCTCATGCAGCTACTGAAATGGTGAAGGTGATCCCCCACGACTATGTGTTGTTGCAAATGAGTGACATATTCATACTCCCCTAGGTGTGTCTCCTCCCTACAAGGCACTATACCCCTCTGAATCTCATCATACATCTTGACATGTCTCTGTGAACTATCACTCATCACTATATGCTCCAATATACTCATGTCGTCTCCCGTAGACTCATGCTGCATCATAGATCTGGGGTGTGTTGCTGGATCAACCTCTACATGGAGGTCAACCACTCCAAAGACAGAAATGGAAGTGTCCCCCATCAACTGGTGCTCCTCTGCTAGATCATCAACATCCTCTATCAACGTGACTGACTGATACATCTGAGTGTCCACTGAGATAGATGAAGTGGATCTCTTATGGATCTCCTCAAGAGACTCATCTGATCTAGACTCTGATTCTTGAGGAGCGGCCCATGTGCCTCTCAAGAATCCTCGAGTTATCTCCAACTCCTAAGTGAGTCAGTCCATCTCCAACTCCTGCTCCCTCAGAGCCTCATGATACATCTCACCAACCCTCAGTAGATAATCCTTGTCTATCAACAAGTGTTGGTAGTCAGTCCTCATCATAGACACTCTCTCCCGGAGAGTGTGAAAATCATCCATGGAAAATCCTCCATCTGAGCTACCCTATGCCACTGATGCTCTCCAATAGTAATCTGCCATCACTGCATGCATGTCATCAATATGTCTAGTGGTTTCCCTAATCATAGTCTCACTAACTCTCAACTGTGCTGCTAAGTGGTGTGACCCCTGATCATGGTCATGCTGAGGTGCCATCTTAGACCCCTCACTACTAGTGTGAGTCCTGCTAGTGCCAAATCTAGAATCCCCAAAAACACTCTCTACATACGATGACATGTTGAATTGTCCAATGTATACTGTGCCACTAGGTCTGCCATACGTAATTGCACATCATCCTCAACTGCTAGCTCCCTATGAGTCATACTATATCCAGTGTGATCAGCTGTATCCTCCTGTGCACTCAACCTGCTACTATCATATATGCTTGAATCCCATATAGTTGTGTCCAGACACATGCTATGGTCATCCTGACTGCTAAAGAGTGCATACTCATCACTGTAGGCGGATCCTAGAAGTAAGTGCTCCATCAACCTGTCAACCTCTGCAATCTGCTCAACTAATGGAGTCTCTAATAATTGTGACTCAATCTCCTCTAGCTGATCTGTATGTGTAAGGTCCCCTGTCTGTACTCCCTGTATCTCCTTCGGGATCGGTGGATCTACATGTCCATGGTGTGCAATCCTCACAATAGGCTCATCCATCACATCTGACATGCCACTGATCTCCTCATGTGACGTGGCTATCATGGGTGTCTAAAAGGGTGACAAATGTGTCACGACCCTCATAGGTAGCTCATCATCTCTAAGTGCTAACATGTGTGACTCCTCACTAGTGTCACCACTCTGCTGAGATGTAAGGTCATCAATGGTATGTGATATGTCTGCTGAGATACTAGTGCTATCCTCCTGTCCATCCAACTGCCTATCCACTACACAATGGTCATCATCCTCCTCAAGTGTGCAAGCATCACTAGCCTTGTGCAAGAGTCATCATCACTATCCTTTGAGGTAGAGTCACTATCACTAGCCCCTGTGCAAGAGTCACTGTCATCATCCGACTTCTCTGAATCAACATTTGTCGATCCATCCACACACACCCCATCATCACTGTCATGGTGCGCCTCAATAGTGTGCTTCTTACCCTTGCCCCTACACCTATGATCTGGTTCCCAAGGCACCTTGCAACTGTAGCAAAGTTGCATGCTCCTAATGGGTGTGGGGTTTCTAATGGGCGTGGGGTTACCCCAAAGGGCTATTTTGATTTCCTCCCTCTTCTTGAGCCAACGTGCAATCTTCTTCTTGTTCCAACTAGGATTTTTATAGGATAGGAACCATTGGAATGTTATGATCCCTTTGAAATTATTGAGGGTTTCATATTCCCTCTCACACTCCTCAATCCTGTTAACAATCTCCATTTCCTTCCAAAAATCCATTTATCCCTACGAAAGACCCCTCAGGTTTGCAGGATTTAAGATCTGATACCACTATAATGATCCCAAGCCATTATGCAAGGATCATCACTATTTTGGTGTCTTTTAAAAACTTTTTCCTGGTTGTGGTATTTCGTCAAACACTTTGTTGATCTACTTTTTAGATGTGTTTATACGTGTGTATGAAGAAAATAACATAAAGAGATAACCATGGAACATACCTCAACCATATGCAATAAGATAGACAAGCCAAAACATCTCAATTCTTCTTTATTCATAAAATAGAGAAATCTGCTACAATGAAGATGTCGATCCGGAATGCTCAACAGATGGCCAAGAAGATAGACAATAGATAAGAGCTGCTACAAAATTCTCTTGCTAATACAAAAGATGCCTCCAAAGGCTGAATGAGAAATGAAGATCAATACAAGCAGATCTGAATGCCAAACTCTCCAGCTGAAGAATGCCATGCTCCAATAGAAGGCTGAAACCCTCAATAACTTGGCCCTGTTGCCAAAAGTGTCCAATCACCCTAATAAATATTCCAACTAATAAATCGGGTGATGGTAAGAACAACCAAGGTGACCGAATCTCCAATATCCCTCTCAATCTCTGTAGATATGAAATCCCCCACTGAATGGTGCGCCCCACTAGATGACTGAAACCCTAGATAATTCGTCCTTGCTGCCAAAAGTGTCCAATCACCCTATTAAATATGCCCACTGATATATCGGGTGATGGTAAGAACAACCCATGTTACTGAATCTCCAAGATCCCTCTCAATCTCTGTAGATCTGAAATCCCCCACTGAATGGTGCGCCCCACTGGATGACTGAAACCCTAGATAATTTGGCCTTGCTGAAGGAGGCCTCCAAATGCTCTGAAACTCTCCAGAAATATAGATCGGGACACTACAAGTCACTAGGTAAAGTCTCAGGGTCATATCTGAAGTGTAACCCCTCCAAACGGACTAGATATGATCACAAAAACACCCTCCTTCTCTTCAATTCACCCCACTGCTCAAGAAATAATCTGAGCCATAAAAATGTCTCAGAAAGCACTAGATATGATGTCCAAGGCCCTGAAATGAAAACCCAAGTGATAGACTCATCAACGGCCCTGCCAATCTCCTACAACGAATCTCTCTCCAAAGATGGTGCACCCCTCTTGTTGGAATCCCTCAACTGGTGCGCCCTCTCTCTATCTGCACATGAAACTGATGTAGAATCCTCCTGCAACTGAATAGATCTAGAACTAGAATGGTGTGGGAGAGTATTTCATCTCCTAGACCAATCTTGGGACAATATAGGTGGAATCTTTCACCGCCGAATCATCGTCTAGGGTTTGTTATGTCAAAACCCTCAAAACCCCCAAGAGATGGGCTCACTAGCTAAAGCCAGATATCAAAATAAGATCATACATGAAATGATGAGTAGAGGCCCTTGCCTTCCTTTTATACTTTTTGTCTCACCTTGTCCCTCCAAAGTGACTTTCATTTTATTAATATTTAATTAATTAATTAAATCACTTTAATTAATTAATTAACCTTTTTACCTCTGAAAATCTCCTTATCTCTCCTTGTGGCTTCCCTGGCCACTAAAAGTCACGTCTAGCCATCCCATCTTGTAGTGCTACTCCTCTCGATTCCAATGAGCTATTACATTGAGAGGTTCCTCCAAGTAATGTGCCCAAAATTCCCTCTTCAGTGATTTTAATTAACTTATATCTCAAAATAGTCAAAATCATGGAAATCGTCGGAATGGAACGGAACCAAAGCCAACCTGTGCGAAATGGCTCAGAATGATGGAATATGATGATAAATTCCAACTGGACCCCACAATGCCTCTCAAATACCTCTGTACTCACTATAACATCCATCTGGCTACTCTGATAATCATAAGTCTCTTCCCTGTGACGATGTCCCAAAGTGGGGACATTACATTGAGCTCTCATGATGACTTCTTCTTCGAAAAATACTCTTGACATCACGACGTATTTGGATAATTGTGGGACCAAAGACTTAAGGAACCACTCAAGTAGGAATGCTGGTGGGACTAGTACCTTAATTAAACTCTTTTGGCGTCTCCATTCTCGGATGTGATCAAAGATATGGTCCGCTTTTGTTTGTGAGAAATTGGCCAGAATTTCTGTGCCAGCGTCATATCTCATAAGTAACTGGAAATGGTTTAGGAAAGCCATCACCAGTTCACCGAAGGAAGAGTATCTTAAGTGCTCGAGGTCAATGTACCATTTCGCAGCACTCCCAATGAGAGTACGTTGAAACAATTGTAACTGTATGGAGTCGTCTTTCAACGAGTTAGATGAGCACCAAAGATGGAAGGTAGTCACATGATCTCCTGGATTTTTGTTAGGCTTGGCTTCAAAATTTGGGATGTCTGAAGGCAACTTCGTTGGCATAAGAGGCCAACGTGGATCATGAAAGATAGGGTCATTCAACAACCTTGTCAAGTCTGGCAAATGCAAGGTTGCCAGGAAGAGAAGTTTAGGTTGTTGGTGATAACCTGGGAAAAAGGGACCTGGAGTTTGACTAGCACCAGGCTGCTAGGAAAACTTTGGCTGCTGGCCTGGGTTCTGGTAAAAACCACGGCCATTACCAACATATGGATTCTGTGTGTGAGGAGACATAATCGTCTGATTCCAAAAATAGGACATAGAGGGTTGGGCATGCATTACATACGAAGGACTTTGGGAAGGGTTGCCCCATGTCAGTCCTATGGGGATAGGCATATTACTTTGTCCAAGGTTCCATTGATTATGGAAATAATTACCCCATATCGACACTCCTGACAAGGGAACGGATCCCTGCAAAGAATTCCAAGGCCCTGATGTAGAAGAAGTTCCTGGGTGTGCCCCCTGTGCAGGAATAGTACCCTGCATAGGAATAGGTTGTCCAAAACTGGGATTGCCCCCAGTCGGGAAAGAAGTGGACGAGAAGGTGTTGTTACCAAATTCACCAAACAAAGAAAATGGTGTCGAAGCGACTAGAATATTATGCGAAGGTGGTCCTTGACTCCCTACTCCAAATAAACTATGGTGTGCAGGCGGCGTGACGGATGGTTGGTGTGTGCCACCGAGTGAAAGGGACGAAGGAGGTATATGACCTCCTCCGTAAGGGAAAGCATTAAAGGGAGCGGAATCTCCCCCCATGTGGCCTTGCAAAGGAGCATTAGAGCTCCCTGCCCCCAGACCTGAAGTCTATGAAGTGGACCAAGAAAGTACAAGACTTGTACCTGAACTAGCATCATGTATGAGAATGAAGGGCCTGTCACACTTGGTTGGAAAGGGGTTGTGGCCACCGCCAGAGATGTGATCAGACCACTATGCGATGTAGAGGTAGTCTGGACCATGGAAGTTGGACCAGTGATGGTGGGTTAGGAGGTGGAAACTCTCCTATGGTGACAGTCATAGTGGGAATTGAAGAATTCCCAGAAGGAGTAACAACATTTGTTTCCATTGTTGTGTGTGACACTGTTTGGCACTCGTAAGGATTAACCGATATGATGGTGGGTGTCGAAAGATCAGTGGTGGACGTTTCAAGTAGAACAAAATATTTCTCTCCAAGCTCTAAAATGGTCAATTCCTTCGGATGTTGGTCGGGCATAATTTCTTGTGACCCAGTCACTTCAAAAGACCCTTGTTGGTCTAGATTTCACCTTAGTGGTGGCAGGGGTGGCTCCAGTGTAATCAACAACATGCCAAGAAGCCTTCATGACTGGCAGAGCTCATGATCCTCCATTGTGTGAGAATATCAAAGACACTCTAGGGTGTTCTAGTCGTTCAAAAACAACACACACTAAAAAATTCCCTATAAGATAAGATAGGCAAACACTAAATTAATTGGAAGAACAGTTACAACAACCAACACTAAAGAAAATTACCAGTGCAAGTGCAACTCGAACACTGAAGCACCCTCCGGGTATACTCTTCAAAGCGTGGCCTGATGTCTGTCCTAGGTACCACGGTATACCCCCACAGTCACCTGTGTATGTCCCTAAAAAAGATAGGCAACTAGGTTGCTAGTGCGCGAACAGTCACCAGGTGGGTACAGTTGAAAGTCAGGTAGACCACAATGAGAAGGGTATCCAGCCTGAAACCTGTCAAGGGTATCAAGAGAAAGTGGTTTGAAAGACATCTGAGAACCTTGAACAGATTCGAGACCCACAAATCTCTGTGGAAAATGCAATCGACGGAATCCCAAGACAAGCCCTCTATATGTGTTCTCCACTATGATTGGTCTAGCTTTGGAGGGGTTATCTCCACTACCTTTCCACACATGACCTCATGTTTATCCCCTATGTTAGAGGAGGTTCTTAGATAACTTTCACGATACTGGACTTGGACACTCCCTAACTCAGACTCCAATGTTTGATTTTAATGGCCTTGAAGAGTTTCCTCTCCAACCTAATCCAAGGCCCTAATCCTGAACTAGTTGGTTAACCCTACAAACATAAAAGTCTAATGAATTTTAGATTTAGTGTTAATTTTATGGCTTGTCTTATGTCAAAGGGTATGAAAGTGAAACTAGTGATGTTTGAAAGATGAAAGCAAAAATGAACAGAAAGCTGGAAACAAAAACCTTCACTTAACACATTTTCAACAACTTTTCAAATTTAAAAAAAAATAAAAAAAATGTTCTAAGATCTTTTGAACAACAAACTCAAAGAAAAATTTCACTCGACTATGAGCTACTTTCGATCTAAGCAAACCATCAATAAATTATGAAAGAAAATACTTTTCCCTGGTTACTAATGCAAAACAACACTTCTCAACCAAATAAATAAATGAAAGATTTTTTTTTATTTGAATGCTCACAAAGAAAAAAGGAAAAATATCAACAAGTTAAAAACCAAGAAAAAATTCTGGCCTAATCACAGATCGCAAAGAATCACTTCAAGAAATCACACACTAGCAACTTAAAAAAGGACTCTCACACTTGTCTAAAAACCCTAAAGAAAATTTTGATGAGAACTTTTAAATGAAAAAAGAAAGCTATGGCTGAGATCAAACCCAAGCTACTGACTGCTAGGATAGAGATTCAAAAAACCTGAGAGGTATAACTCTTGTCAAGGGAAAGGATGACTGCCTCACCCTCAACAAAAACTATCCTTCACAATCACACTACTGACAATTCAACAACAAGCATGTGCACGCGAGCTGTGTAGCACCAGAGGGCGTGTACACATGTGTTGGCCTTATACAGGCCATGTGTATCTCTAAAACTCTGAAACAAATAAAAACAGACAATCCAAACCAGGAAGAGACCACTGATACTAAAAACTAGGATCTCTTGAAGGCTTAGACACTTTCTTTAACAGAAAAAAGAAAACAATGTAAGGAAAAAAATTCGTAGAACAAACCAATCTGAGGTGAACCCTAAGCTATAGACTGCAAACAACCAAGACTAGAAAGAGTTCCAGAAAAACCCTGAGAATGAATGATTCTGATAGGGAAGAGGATGACTACCTCAAATGTTTTTTGGAATCATACAC
>ML777533.1:922950-992053 GCA_009831015.1 Picea engelmannii | reverse complement strand
GTTTTTAAGCTTGTGTAAAAATTAAAATCTATCCCAAGCATAGTTTTGTTTTGTTTTAAAGCTTGCGTAAAAATAAAAACAATCCCGAGCTTAGTCTTTGTTCTTTCTCATGCTCGTAAATACATGAGAATAAGTTACCGAGCGTCGTTTTTGTCCGTTCTTGCACTCATAAATACATAAGAACGTGATTGAGCATACTTTTATCACTTTTTCGGGCTCAACAAGGTTATACGAAAAAGGAACCCCCCTGGAGGAGTTCTCTTTAAGCTCTTTTTAGACTCTCTAAACATGAAAAGATCACCGAGTGACCTTGCTATTTTCACGCTCAATAAAGTATTTGAAGTAAGCGTCTGGTGAGCGATAATTTATCTCTTTTTCGGTCTCATCAGACTATTTTACAAAAAAGGAAGGAACTGAGAGAGTTCTCTTTTGAGTGTTTTTCAGACTCTATAATCATGAAAAACCTTTGAGTTTTCTTTATTTGGACTCATAAAACAAACATTGAAAGGCCCATATGGGACCTGATTTTTCTTTAAGTGTTTTTCAGACTCTCTAAACATGAAAACCCCATGAGTTTTCTTTCTTTGGACTCGTTAAATAAACATCGAAAGACCCGCAATGGGATCAAACCACTCCTTCCTAGGGTTCGTTAAACATACTCCGAGGGACTCGTCCGAAGGATGAGCTTACATTAAAAGCATATGTTATCCTCCTCAAGCTTGCGTAAAAATAAAGAGGTACTCGCCAAAAATGGTGGGGGAAAAATTGGAAAAGAATTGTGTCTAAATCTGTATTATGTGGGAGAGTCACTTTTGAGCATGACACCCTTTCACTCGCCTTGTGTCTAGGTTGGAAAATCCACTCGTCTCCTGATCATACTCCTATAAGATTACAAATTGGTTTGTGATCCTTGTTGTTGAGTCAGTATTTCCAAGACAGTTGTCGTGTCCTCAATATGTTCAAAAAGAAGTTTAACCCGAAAATCCTTCTATTGCGTCGGCCATTTTTGCAGTCTTTAAGCCTTCTATTATGTTGGCCATCCCTGAGTCAGTCCTGAATCACTTATTACTCTGATCTATATCAAATCTTGTTACTTGTTTTGTGTAATTGATGTGGGATACATTAAGGCCCTCCTGTGACGAGTCTTTTCTTGTTGAATTCAACTCATTATCCAGGAATTAGACTTAGAAACTATTTGGTACCTTGGGACTTGCATACCTCAATGGCAGGTTTACTCGCTTTCAACAGTGGGTTTTCATTATCGACCCTTGATCTAGAGATTCCGTCGAGTGTTCGACCTCAGCTCATTGATTCACATTCGTTGGATTGTACCAGAGTACCTTGGGATTTATTGACATTAATGGTGATTTCCCTCACACTTGTTAACGATATACACTAATGACCGGTAATCAAGTGGTTTCTACCATGTTCGACTTCGACACATGTATTCACATGGTTAGATTTGTACTATAGAGTGGCAAAGATGAAGACCCTGGATATTTTCTGACAGATCCAGGTTGCGTTGGAGTATATTCAGTGTACTGTTGCGTAGATCCACATTGTATGTCTGGTGGCTATGTTCAAATTTGAGTCTTTAACACATAGATCCACAGTGTATTTTTGTTGGCTATGTTCAGATTTGAGTCATATCGACATGGATCCACAGTGTATGTTTCGTTGCCATGACCTGTCTTACTTGACATGGATCTTCGCATGTCGGCATTTATGCTTTGAGTCATTTGTATTCTGAGTATGGGAATGCCTACCTCAGTGATGATATATTATTGTACTGTATTTCCTTGTTTGTTGACAGGTTTCTGACTGACTGTTCCTTGTTCCCTACACACACTCGACAAAGTATTTCAGCTATCACTTTGTTCTAACTTCATACTTTGGGGGGCTCTATGTTACACATTATTTTCGTCATCCCTATGATTGTTAATGATGTAAACCTATCTGTTGCCTTCAGAGGGGTCAGTGGCCTGGGTTCCTAAAGAGAGAAGGGAGAAGAACTTTTCTTGAGAAAAGAAGTTGCATTTTCCTATGTAAAAACCTTATAAAAAAGGAAGTTCGCAGGTTGCTATATAGGCAGGGTGTGAGAATGACCCATTCTCGCAGGTTGCACTATAGCTAGGGTGCGAGGTGTTCGCAGGTTTCTCTATAGCTAGGGTGCGAGAATGCCTGCACGTGGGAAAAATGAGCGTTTTCTCGAATATTCTAGAAGGAGAAACTTCTATGGTGAGATGGCATCCGAATGGTTTGGATCTTACTCGCTTTCATGATTTAGTGGGATCATCCTAACCTCCTCACCTTATCCTCTTCAACTTATAAAAGGAGAGGAGTTCTCATGGATAAAGTTAGCTTGGGTTAGCTTTGTTGGTTCATGAGCTTGTTCTTGATTGGCTTGGAATTATTAGCTTAGTTGGAGTGGCTTGGAGATTTTCTTTGTCAAGATAGATTGTGAGTAGCCATCAGATCTATGGTTTCAGAATCCTTGGAGCAAGAAGTGTGTGGGGAACGAAGGACAGTTGGAAGGGACCTTTTGACATCAAGGCCATGGTTGTAATCTCTCTTTCACATTTAATATGATACAGTAATATGATTCTTTCCCATAAAGCTATTTTCACTTTATTGTATAATTCCTTGATCATATACATAGATCGATTGTTGAATAGATTGTGTTTTCTTCACTTTGGTTGGTTTGTGTTGTCTTGGTCTTGACTGCACAAGAGCATTGGAGTGAAGCAGGAGAAACAAAGACCATAGGATGCGATAATAAGGTATGTTATTTGTTATTTCCTTCTAGTACATTCAATAGTTGAAATCTAGGGAAAGAGTATTATTCTGTCTTGCTTTGTTCTAGATCCAGGTGGATCTAGGGAGATCGGTTTGTGTCTGCACTTACGGATTTATCCAATAACAAAGACCTAGTCCTTCTCTATGACAACAAAGTTTTTCAACATCTTGGTAATTTTAGAATGCATTGGCTAGGGCCATATGAGGTAAATATTGTCAAATATGGGGGATTTGTACAGCTAAAATATTTGAGAGGAACAAAATTGAAAGCAGTGATCAACGGTAGTCGACTAAAATTGTACAGGGACAATCGACCTACTAAATATTAAAAGTTACAACATAGTGAGAAATGAATGTATATAGTGTACTACAACAGAGATTAGGAAATAAAAACGATAAAAATAAATAAAAATGAGAAAAATAGGGAAAAAGAAATACAAAAATAGAAAAGAAAGAAAATACAAAAATACTAGGAAACATCGTGTGCAAAAATAGTGGATTCAACAGAAAAAAAAAAAAGTAATTATACACAGTATATGGTTGACAGAAATCAAAACACCGCATACTAAGGAAAATTCACGATGCACTAAGGAAAAGTAAAACGCTCCAAAAAAGGGTTCGACGGTCAAAAAAGTAAAAAATGGTCGTTATGACAAAAAGGTACGAGTTGGAAATTTATGAAACTAAATGAAGTGTACTCGACAAGATTCAATGCATTAATAACAACCCAAGAATATTCAGGGAATTCATGGCACCCTCTATATAAAAGGGAAACATTAGACAAACATGAATTATTGTGAAATTGAAAATTCAGAGCTACGGAGCACGAAGATGAGAGGAAAACAGGCGAGTGCAGAGATTGAAGCAGTCGAAGCTTATTTGAAAAAGAAAGAAGTACCCAAAATGACACCTCCAAATGTTGGTGCACCAATCCAAACCAAACGGAAAACTTGTAGCAGTCTCATGTCACGATAAGAAACCATAGAGGTGGAGTAGGAAATGGAACAAAGAGAGGGAATCGTCAATGTCGACGTAATTCCCTCGCTGCAGGTAGAACCAATGACCACCACATTGGCCAAGGAGATAATAGTCCCTGACGACAGCTAGGATGGAGATTGATTTGCACGACAATGCATAGGGCCATCAACCAATTGACACAGGTAACACACAACAACCTATTAGGGACAAAGTATCCCAAAAAACGAATGGTGGTGCTAGTGAGTGGACATAGGTTTTTGGTCCAAGACCACAACTTGTGGCAGTGTCCATGCAAAAAGAGGAAGGAAAGGTTGAAGACATCACGGGGCAGCCAAAATCAAGTAGGGAAGAGAGAGAGCCAGAGGATGGGACCTCTAGCACGCTAGTAAGAAGAAATGGAAAACAACCCAACACACAGTCTGCACGCAAGCAACGTGATGTCTTAATTGTATTAATTCACATTCCAAATGGGTTGCACACCATGCCAATGTTAGGGTTGCATGGAAAGGTTGAGATACACAAACCATGATGTGTCTGACACTGAAAAATTCCCTAAATTTGTGTAGCAGGTGTACGTGGAGAGCATAGGCACTGGACCATTTGGAGACCCTATTATCGGACAAATCGGTAGGTGTAGACACTAATTGATCTCCCTAGATCCACCTATATCTAGAACAAAACACACCAGAACATGACACTTTCCTTACGTTTTAAATATTGAATTTACTAACTAAAAAGGGATGAGTGACATACCGTTTAAATGTCACTTCCTCTCGCCATCGCCATCCTAGCTCCGTTCCAATGCTCATACAATGATGATCTTGCAAACGAACACAACCAACCAAAGTGATATTAATAGAATAAACTCAATATAAACCTATGTATGTGATCAAGGAATCATACAATAAAACACAACAAGCTTTATAGGAAAGAATCATATTACTGTATCATATTAAATGTGAAAGAGAGATTACAACCATGGCCTTGTTGTCGTAAGGTCCCTTCCAACTATTCTTTGTTCCCCACTCACTTTCACTCCAAGAATTCTGAGAGCACAGATCTGATAATATTCACAATCTATCTTGACAAAGTGGCTCATCTAGCCAAGCTAAAAATTTCCAAAACTCAATCCAATCCAAGCTAATCCCAAAAGCTCCAAAGCTAACAAAAGTTAACTTTCTCCATGAGAACTCCTCTCCTTTTATAAGTTGAAGAGGATAAGGTGAGGAGGTTAGGATGATCCCACTAAATCATGCAAGTGAGTAAGATCCAAACCATTCGGATTCCACCTCACCATAGAAGTTTCTCCTTCTAGAAGATTCGAGAAAATGCTTGTTTTTCCCACGTGTAGGCATTCTCACACCCTGCCTATAGAGCAACCTGTGAACATCTCGCACCCTAGCTATGGTGCAACCTGTGAGAATCAGGAATTCTCACATGCTACCTATATAGTAACCTGTGAACTTCCTTTTTTATAGGGTTTTTACAAGGGAAAATGCAACTTTTTTTCTCAAGAAAAGTTCTTCTCCCTTCTCTCTTCAGGAACTCAGGCCACTGACCCCTCTGAAGGAAACATATAGGTTTACATCATTAACGGTCATAGGGATGACAAAAATAATGTGTAACAGACCCAATGATGCATCCAAAGAAATAGGAGAAAGGCCTAAAAACACAGGGATCCTTAACCTAGTAGAGATTCCCCACTTTGGTAGGGAGAAAGAAGTGAATAACTGCATCAAGTAGTTGATGGAAATCCTCCATGGAGGCTTATTATGGATGGAAGAACCTATATCCATCAATGTAGAACTGATTGCATTAACCACAGGTTTACCATCAATGGGAAAGAGTCTCATGTAGTAACTGAAAGGAAAAACTAAAGAAAACGCTCTCACCAAAGAGATGAATAAAACATATGGGAAAGAGAGAGGATTTTGCAGAATCATTATCAAAAGAATCAACAATGCAACCACCAGGATGGCCACAAAACTAATGGCATGGAAATTTACACACAAATTCCACAAGGAGGAGGTCCCTGCAGGGGTTGTCACAGTCGCAACTCAATGAGAAAATGATAGCATGCTCGACTGGGCCCCATATTTATTGAACCTGTTCTTAGATGACTGGAAGGATGCACAGGACTTGGGAACAAAGTTCCATTATTCTTGGTTGTTGATCCTAATACCTCTAATTGGGTGGAAGGAGCCTCCCTACTCCTACTTTTTTATAGAGTATGTCATTGTCACGCAACATAATATACATCAATGGGAAGCACTTCAAACCCCAAACAAAGAACTGGAAATGTTAACACCTTTGCTTAATATTTCAGTGACATCTAGGAGAGCATAACTAACACTTGGAGGATAACTCCAGAATTAGTTGCACAGTATCAAGGAGTAGCCAACTTTATGGATACATGGCACAACATGTGGATCCAAGAACACAAAGATCCAATGAAATAATGGCTACAACTTCGATTTTTCATCAATGTGGACGAGGTGGAGATGGAAATAAAATACTGGAAAGATGATTGGAAGATCCCAGTCATTACCAAGGAAATGCCAAAGGGAAGGAGGTAGAAGCAGGGTCATCTAAGGCACTTGCAGGAGATGGTGTTGTGCCCAAAAATCCAACACATCAGGGGAATCCTAGTCAAAATCCATCGCAATAGAAGAAGGGAAGTTCTCCAAAGAAGGATGCATAGTCAGGGAAGAAGGACACTGCCTTGACATAGGAAGAATAAGGAAGGGGGGACAAAATGACACAAGAAACCCCTTTGGAAGCCACTCCATAAGAAATAGGGCCACCCAAGTGACCAATTATACATACAGATGGGGCGCACAAGAAGGCCAAGACCCATAATAAAATACCAGAGTATACAATCACTGAGGATGATGTCGATCTTGTCGTAGAGAGAGTATAGGATCACGCAACCGAGAAGTTTGAAGAGGCCGAGAACCAAACATGAAAGATATAGAATGAGTTGGTTGATATCAGGCAGGTCCTAGAACAAATACAAGCAACAGAAAGGTATGAAAGAGGGGAAAAACCCATCCCCTTAGTGACAGAAGTAGAGGAAAGGACCGCATCGAGAAAAGAACACACTATCCAGACCATAGCATAGGAAAGTCCAAGCTTCCAAGTAACATCAAAGATGTTGCAGTTCAATGATGCCATATCCTAGACACCACTTAAAGATATAGCCCATGTATATTTGGTACTGGAGAAGATACCAATAAAGGAACTGTACAAACTGCAATTCAGTGTTGCGCAAGAAGTGAAATAACACTTAAGGACAGTTGCGGTGGAATTGTAGGAAAATAGGAATGGAAAGGATTCCCTAGAACTGGTAGTCGAGTAGGAAAATATCGAGGAAAAAGAGGAGAAATAATGCACAGATAATTTAGAGCAGAAGTTGAAGGAAGTATTTACAAGGATTCCAGACAGCACGCAGACAAAAATGAGAAATGCAGAAGAAAATATCCAAATCATCACGCATATTCTTGAGAATTACAAGAATGAGATCGAGGATCTTAAAGAAAAATTAACCTCAACTACTCCTTCAGAAGTTATAGCTAAAAGGTAACAACAAGAATCCCTACAAGCGGAAGTGATGCAGAGAGAAGCTGAAAAGGTCACACAACTGTTTGACAAGACTGTGCAGCTATGGACAACATTGGAAGAAGATGATAGGGTTAAACAACTAGATCAACAAGAGGAGTTAATCAAAACTGCAATCCAGGAGATGAAGTAGAGGAAAAATTCCATGAGCATCACAAAGAAAGTGAAGGGAACGGAGCAGATGAAGTCCCTTTCGGAAGAACTGAAGATTGCACAAAATAATAAGAAGGAAAGGCTAGCATATTTAGAACCTCTCCAAGAGAAAGAAGCACAAATTATTGCGAAACTGGAGAAGGAAAATATGATAATGGCTCAGGATCGTGCTGAGAGTGCAGAATATCTCAAGGAGCACATCACAATGTAGAGGGTAGAAGATCTCACAGAGAAAGTTGTGTGGGGAAGAGAAAAAGGGTAAGATCTAGAAGGGAAATTCCACATCTTGGAAGACGTTGTTCAGGGAGTGCACACTACCTGAGTGTCTCAGGACGAGCCATATGTTAGTGTTGGGGGCATGTTTTTTGTAGGCCTATTTTGAGGAAATACCTATTTTTGGAAGAACAAACCTAATTTTGGAGAACATGCAACAGCTGGAAAGAAAGCAACATGTGGAAAAGGGAGGAAAAGCAACATGCAAGAAGGAAAAGCCACATGTGAGGAGGAATGAAAGCCTAACCATATTAGGGTTAGGGTTTTTGACAAAGGTTGTAACGAATATAAGCATGTAAAATAGTATAAATAAGAACCTAGGAGGTTTAGAAAAGGGTTCAGTTCCGTCTATTCGGTTCAGTAAATAACAAAAGATTGTTGATACTTGAAAAAATTGTTGAGTTGTAGAAGATTCAAGGAAGGTATATTTTGAGGGTTAGATCATAGGCTGAGGATCCTGGTGTGATATAGTCCACCTCAGAAAGGTTCTTGAACCTCTTCATGATTGTATGATGGAATATGTAATGCGCACAACACTATATTTTGTAGTAGACTAAATAAAAGAGAAGAGAAGACAAATCTTTGTCGACGTATCCCAGGAGGGGGTGAACCATGGTAAAACCTGTGTTATATGTGATTTTTATTGAATGTTTCCTTCTTGTTAATGGTTATCTTATGAATGAATGATTAACTAGATGTATTAGAATACATCCATGAGCCTAAATATGGATAAATCCTAGAAGTGCTTGAATACATATCAATATTAATGCATGAATAAGATAGAATACAACCCCAGATCCCCACTCATTCCTAGACTACAAGCACTTGAGATTTGTAGTCACCCATAGAACTATCTCAGGTGAGACTGTGTTGTGTGCTTTGCACACAACATTGCCTTCTAGTTTACTAGGAGGGACGATAGGTTTAGAGGGTTTTGTTGGAACCCTGTTTAGATATGAACTTGGGTCAACCCAAGGAGTAGTAAAAGGGAGATATAACCCAACACTTTGTAAATTTTTTTTTTTTTAATTTCATTGTATAGGAAAAAATCAATATATCAATGTTACTAATATAAAAAAACTGACCTTAACAACATCAAAATATCAATGATATTACAAGATTAATTTTCAATAATTTATGCAATCAAGATGCTAGAAAAATGGTGATTTTGACATCTTGAGCATTTATGAAATGCCAATTTAGCATGGTAATTTTACCCCAAATGTAATAGTGTCAAGTCATTTGATGTAGTTCTTATGATTTCTTGGAATTCATCTCGTCCTTTTAACTCTCTTTTTTTTCCGTCCTCGTAAATGTGTTTTCCCATAGGTCATTGTATCTGGGGTATCTTTTAAGGATTGAAATATATACTTATGTATAGTATTATAGTTGACTATTTCATTTTGAAAAATCATACATATAGATATGTAGGCGAATATTTAGTAAAAAACATATAATTTAATATTAAAACTTGTAAATTTTTGTTGAATATTATGAATTTAATCATATTTATGTAAAAAATAGGTGAATTTGTAACAAAATTGGAGAATATGATTTTAGAAAAAGGCTAAAAAATAGCCAATTAGTGAAATTTCACCCCTAAAAAATACCTTGATTGTATCCTGGGATCTAAAAGAAAAAGTATTTATCAAATTCAACAATAAGTTCATTAGGAAACCTGTTAGGTATACCAACCTACTAAATACTTTATTTCAGTGTGAAATCCCTAAACATAGGATTAGGTATTTCCCACTTCTCTCTAAATTCAATTTATGGGATACCTGTCAGGTGACAGAATAGGGTTCATGAATCAAAAAAAGATTGAAATTTTGTTGATGATGGAGAATGGATTCGGGTGACAAACAAGGGTACTAAGAGTAGTGTGTCACCTAACTTCCTTACTGAGGGCGGAACCAATTCTAGGTTTCACTATCTAACTTTACCACTCAAATAATAGGGAATAACTTCATTGGTTCATATAAGGGTAGTCTACTCCATGGGGAAAGTGGCTAAAGGCCTTGATCTCATCCTTTGAGGTTGCATAGGTATCCTTTCATTGAATGGGATGATGAAAAAAGGGTATTAAAATAACACAATAGATGGTTGGGTGACACATTCATTGGAAAAGAATAACTTTGCATCCTCAAATCCCTACTAGGTCATCAGTGCTAAGGAGACATAAGAGAAGGAAATTTATGTTGAAATTTTGTAATGGAATAAATGTCATGGAACATAGGTGGTCTCACAAACCTGATCAAGAATACCATAGTTCAAATATTTCATTCAATAGTTTCTAAATTTGATTTGTTGTTTCTATAATAAGTTAAAGCTAATGAGTTTTCCTCAAGTTTGAACTTACGTTATATTCAACTTAGTGTGTTTTCCTTTCATACCTAGCATGAATATGGGAAAGGTTGATAAACAACATTAATCTCTCCAAAATTATTATATTGTATTATTAACCATGGTCATGCCCTATCAAACTAGGTTATGTTGTTCCTCCTTACTTTAGATAGTATATTTTTGTGCTTCTGAAGTTGTATGCATCGAATGATACTGAAGTTAAAGGTGATATTTGTGTTTGTCTCATTGGATACCTCCCTACATTATATTATATGTTATGTGGATATTTTAACAATGGGAATCCTAGGATGATAGATTTGGCACAATCCTTGTTCACATGCCATAAATGGAATATATGAATTGCAATGGCCTCAAGTAAAAACTTTGCATGTACAAATATAACAATATCAAAGATTTAATTCCCCTTAGTATGGTTTACATGGATAAATTTTAGGTATGACAATGATTGAGTCATGAAATTTCTATACATATCCATGCTCTCTTAGCAAAGAACTTCTAATTTTACTAGGAGGGTGGGAAACTAGTAAAACTATTTGTGGATGCCAATCTTTTTAATCATCATTTGATTACCTTCCATATTCATGGGTTTTATCTAAAAGAAGACTATTTAGGAATTTATATCTCTTAAATGTTTCTCATATTTAAAAATTGTCTTGTTTTTAGGCCATTATTAAGATATAGAACTCGCTACATTGTCCCTAGAGAAAATATTGTTGGATATACTAATGTAATGATGTTATAGGTTGGATCACAATATTCCTTTGGGATTTTAGTTGGTAGATATCAATTGGAAAACAATATAAAACAAAAGAATCCAATGAGTTGTTTGAAGATGACTTTTGTCAACTCTAAATTATATCATATGGCATAGTGCTTCAATATCAAGGTGTAAATATCCACCATTTTTTGAAATTTCATTCCATTTAATAAGATTAAGGTTCCTAAATCTGTTCATAGTTACACTCCCTAAAAACCAAGGATTGGTCTATGAAATATTTTTTCAAAACATGGGCCATTATTGAAGGCTATAAGAATTTTCATGTTCTTAAGGTGACTTCTAGTGGTGTTAAAAAACTTGAGTGTATCTTGTAATATGTTTTGTTCTATTGTATTGTCTTTCAATCCCAAGGTATATTTAATACATAAAGGCTAGTCATGTGTATATGCATTGATATTTTCTCGATGAATGTTTATCCTAAGAATAATGATAATATATGTGATTAGGTGTTTACTCTATAAGTGGATGGAAGAACTGATGGTGACAGATGATGACAAGTCCCTAGGACTTTATGGGTTTCCATATTAATTTTTAAAATCCAAACAGGACTATGTGGGGCCTACCCTTTGTTGAGTTTAGAAGTAAATTTCTTGGAAAAAATATCTTATGTCCATCACTAACCAAGTCTTTAATAACTTTGTTTTCAAGGTAGGGGTCATAGAGATAATTTCCATCTTTTAGCCAATTACCCCAATCAATGTCTCATACAAGATCTTGGTCAAAGCCCTATCCCTAAGAATCATCTATGTCCTCCATCAAATTATTCAACTAGAATTTTTTTTTTTTTATTAGGGATTGTTTCATGTTATAATAAATCATTTCAATTTGGGAGGGTGTGGAATGATATTTTTGTCTCGGGTAAAAAACATTATTCATCAAAATTAACTTTCAAAAATCATATGATCAATTAGAATTGTCCTACATTTTGTCTATGGAATAATCCTTTAGGTTTGGCCCTATTTTTTACAATCTATTGAGACCATCTTTGATGATACATTGGATAATCTCTTCAGTAATACCAAATATTAGGGTTCAGGGATATTTCAATCAATTAGGAAATGTGTAGATTTATCCTTGTCTATTTGTGTGATGGTTGCATAATTTTTGTCTCACCTATTGCACCATGGGACTTATTAGGGGTTGGTTTGGTACATATCTATTTTGAGGATAAATGTTGGCTAGATGGTCAATGGCTACATTAAAAATTATTTATTCATGGCCATTCTAGAAGAAAAAGAGTCTGTGGATAACAATTTGGGTTGCTTTTAGATTTTTAATGAATCCTCAATCTCTAAATTACACACATCCAAATCCAAATGATATTGTCTTTCTAAGAAGGTTTCTCTTGAGGGGGAGTTATTCAACTTAGTTAATGTTCAAGTTCCCATGGATCCCATTTTTTTTAGGCCTCACTAAAGGAATTATTGGACTTTATCCTCCAATATATCTCTAATAAGGTGTACAAATGGGTTAATTAACCTTTATCATTGAAAATGATGTTCCAAATGTTAGGATATTTAGATACTTAGGAGTTAGTTAAGATCTACTTGGTCTAATGTGTCGTTAGGTAAAAGTGTGTTTCTTAGTGTGTTTCTTTAGTATGCATTAGTATGAATTTGTAGTTAGGAAATCCGACGGTCATGATATGTTCCTGACATAGAGTGATCCGACAGTTCATACTCTCCTCGATCTTAACAGCCATTGATCCTTGGCTTAACACCCGATTGGTTCATGATCTCTATTTAAAGAGCATGGAGGGTAATTTGGTGATAATCGATGTGAGAAACTCTCTTGTAAAATCTCTCTATAATCTTTTTATTTGCATTAATAAACTACTCCAAGTGGCTGCGTTGGTTGGGGCCATGGATGTTTCCCCGTAGAGGTTTTACCATGTGAAAACGTTGGTGTGTTGATATTTGATCTAGTTATGTGAGTGGTTACTAAAGGTGTTCATCCTCTGTTGGAATACCTGTGTTGTCAAACATGGTATCAGAACTAGAGGTCATGAGTTTGATACACACTCAGCTCACACTAAGGAGGATTGTTGCACGAAATTGCAAGTATTCAATGCTCTCTAGTGTACCCTGACAAGGGATTAATCACCTCTTGTGGATCCTTGAAATATGGCAGTGGTGAGTTTACCAATTACCTGCGGGTTGGTGTAAGGAAAGTCGTACTACCAAAAAATGGTTTCAGAGATGGCGACCCTAATGATCAGAAGTCTACTGCAGGTTATGTTTTCAACCTTGGTTCAGGACCTGTCACTTGGGCCTGTAAGAAACAATGGGCTATTTCACTTTCTTTAGCAGAAGCATAGTATCAAGAAGAGGTAAATGAAATTCAAGAATCCTTGTGGCTTAAACAAATCCTTTCAGAGTTTGGATTCCAACAACAACATCCGACTAGCCTTTGGTGCAACAATCAGAGTGCCATCAAGTTCGCCAAAGACCCAGTTCAACATTAGCATAGAAAACACATCAAGCTCCACATGCACTTCATTAGAAAGATCATGCATGATCAAGTTATTGAAGTGCTCTTTTGTCTTACAGAAGATCGATTTGCAGACATTTTCACAAAGTCTCTTACATAGGTGAATTTTTCCAAACTTCAATCTATGTTAGGAGTTCATGAAATTGTCATTAAGGGGGGATAGGCTCTAATGCCTCCTTCTTATCCTATTGTGTCACTATTGTAAATCCTTCAAACCTATCTCAAGTTGTTCTTAAGGGGGGATGTTAGGAGATTTATACACTTAGGAGTTAGTTAAGATCTACTTGGTCTAATGTGTCGTTAGGTAAAAGTGTGTTTCTTAGTGTGTTTCTTTAGTATGCATTAGTATGCATTTGTATTTAGGAAATCCGACGGTCACGATATGTTCCTGACATAGATTGATCTGATGGTTCATACTCTCCTCAATATTAATGGCCATTGATATGTGGCTTAACACCCGATTGGTCCATGATCTCTATTTAAAGAGCATGGAAGGTCATTTTTTGATGATCGATTGTGAGAAACTCTCTTGTAAAATCTCTCTGTAATCTTTTTCTTTGCATTAATAAACTTCTCCAAGTGGCTGTGTTGGCTGGTGTCATGGATGTTTCCATGTAGGGGTTTTACCACGTGAAAACATCGGTGTGTTGATCTTTGATCTGGTTATGTGAGTGGTTACTGAAGGTGTTCATCCTCTGTTGGAATACCTGTGTTGTCGAACACCAAATTTACTCTAGAGGCCTGACTACAATTGATGTCTATTACTTGTCATATTGGGTCCATTCACAAGTGGCCTATAAATGGTTAGATAATATCTTTGGATACTTTTCCTAGGTCATCATGTAATATCCCCCGGGCCAAACACAATTGTAAATGTAATGTAAGTATACTTAAGCTAGTGAGCTATTTGGACATCATTTTGTAATGCACCTTTCATGGCATAGTGTGCGCATGTACTGCGTAGTAAAATGATGTAGTGTGCATATTCCTGGATACCATGCACAGTAACTAAAGTGTGTGTAGTATGGAGGTCAGCGAGCCTTGTGTATAAGATATGTGTTATAGGCTGGTGAGCCAGTTATTATAAGCTGGGATGCTTATGTTTTGGAATTAGGCCAGCGTGCCCAGATGTTAAAGGTCAGTGTGCCTATTTTGTATATGACTCATGATTAATATTAAATACATCATTATGTGCAGAGTCACCATGATAAAAGAGATGGGGGACTGAACTCCACTAGTTAGGGAAAGGGAGGGCCAAAAGTTAAGGGAAAGGGCTAAGATAGAGAGCTTAAGCCAAAAAGGAATATTATATTAATATTTCTTAAAACATAAAGTATGGATAATTATTTTATCATAAGTTCTAAAGTTGGGGACAAGTGGACCAAAGTAGCTTCCAACATGACAAGTGTCTAGTTGGGGACATGCATACATATCGTGGGGACATAGCTCATCTGGACAACTTGACCATCATTCTTATGAGGGGATTTCTTACGATCATATCTCCCATGGTTCCTTCCATCATTCAGTTATCCAGTCAATGATTCCATGACCATGTCATTCATGCAGTCAGTTATCCTTCAAACATTGACTTCACTGTATCTGAGCTTGTTTCCATAACCATTTCATGTTGGTGTACCTAGTTATCCTGGGAGAGGGATTGAAGAAGCGAGTTGCCAGGCTCGTGAGCAATTCTTTGGGTGAGAGAATTGTTGGGAATTGATTTCCTGAAGGTGAGAAATTGCAGTTACAATGCTCTGAGACTTCTAGTCCGGCTTGTTGTTGAAGCCCTGGAAGGGAAGTGGGGTAGCCAAGGGAATGTTGAGTAGAGAATGGGCACACTTCCTTGGGTGGGATAGGCATGTGGGGAATGAGAGGTTGTAGGATATTAGTTGAGTGAGCACCTGAGACAGAGTCTTTCCTGTTGTCTATGAGCCTTTACCTTGGTTAGGAACCCCTTTACCCCGGTGGATTTTAGTCCTAGCTTGGGGGTGACTCACTGTTGAGAGTGATGAATAGTGTAGTCTAAGACTGGGAGGTTTGTGGATGGCCTGCATGCAGTTGGTGACAATATTTCCAAGATAAGTACCAATCATGTGATAAATTTACATGCTGCATTGTTATTTACATGCTCATGTTATAATTTATCATATGTGTGATTATAACTATCTATATGTTTATGGGTATTTCCCTGTATATGCTGCATGTTTGTGTTTACCGTTATTTCAGTATGAAATCGTATATTTACAGAATGTAATTCTTTGTTTACATTTATATGTAAATATTCCAAAAGAAGTGTTGAATGTATATGTTATAATTGCATGCATTTTGAAGAGAAACTTTATGTGGCATAACTCAGTTGAATACTAGGTATGTTACACTATGTTCCAGAGTGAGAGAACGAAAATGTTCCCTCATGTAGCCTGGCCCTTTGAAGGTTGGGAATGTTACAAAGACGTTTTCAGAGCTAAGTAAGGTGTCTGAGGAGTGGTGTGGCCCGATCAGGGGTGGTCGGGGACGTTACAGTATGGTATCAGAGTGGCCATGGAAAATGTTTGCCACCGTGTGGAAAATGTTTGTGCACAAGTGTGCATGGTAAATTGTGGCGTCGTGCGGAAGAATATTCTGTGTGGATGTGCGCGTTGAATTTAGCATTGTGCGGTGAGAACACACATAGTAATGTGCATGTGGGGTGCGCAAGTATTGCAAAACACATAGGAAGTTTGGTTGGTGCATGCATAGTATGAGTATAAGTTGGCTTGCGACAGTGTATTCAATGGTGCACGCAAATTATTGTGCATGGTGTGGCATATTGAACTTTGGATTGGTGCAATGCATAGTGAGAAATGCATGTGGAATATCAGTGTGCGATACCAAAACTGTGCACAATGGATGTTGGAGCACAACGCAAAAGTAGTGCGCGATGGAGAAGAAATGGATAGTGGATATAGGTGCACGGAAGCATGATTTACCTTGTGATGTTGCTGTGCATGATAAATATGGGTGTACAGGTTGAATTTTAGTGCGCGTGAATTCGTTTGGAAGGTGATGAGTCTGAGTTTAATTTGCATGATATTAGAGGAAAAATAAACACACAACCACATCAGAGCATTATTTAAAATGAATTCAGAGTTGGTTTGAGAAGAAATAAATATAGTCTAAATTGCTAAGCCGAGAGCATCTCAGAAATGAATTTTGATTTTTACATTCCTCTGATTCAGACAGATGGAAGTGAAATATAAGCTTACAAGAAAATCATACTATGAAAGAAAACAAGACTCATAACACCACTAGTTAGAATCTTGTAATAAATAGTCCAAGGTCCGCTTCTGCATTTATATAATCGTATTCATCCCAAAATTACAAAAAGGGAATGATAACAGTTATCATATTGCAAAAGGACCATTTAAGAACAGGATTATCATCTCTAGTGCCCCTTACCTCTGCTACCATCTGACCAAAAATTTCCAAAATGTACTTTTATTCGAGGACTCATTTCAACTTAGTGATCTCCTCCTTTAAAGAATCTAACCAGGCCGGTTGATTCTCTCCAACACTTTCGGCCGTTTCAGCCGTGGTTTCCTTCTTCTGCCACTTGCTCCTTTTCTTCTTAACAACTGGCCTGTTGATGGCTAAATCCTTCATAGTGGGATTCAACCTGAATTCCAACTGTGATTCTATAGCCGGCTTTGTGTGGAATTTAGTCACTAGAATGTGAGAAAGTAACCTTTCCTCCTTATTCGCAGGAAATTCTAGCATGTTGCCCGAATAACCAGTCTCACTAGATTTATCCTTGTCCATGTACTTCAGTTTGTGGATACCAAAATGATTTTACAGAGAGAAGAAAGTCGAGCAATTTGGAGACTAATCCATTTATGGATAAGTTGATGCCTTCATACTTGAGGATTGGTAGTTATAGAATCCCAATTTTGAAGCACAGAAAGACTACGTACAACTGTGTTGAGTTTCCATGCTCAGCTAATCCATTTTAAATGGTTATCTTTTGAGTTCATTATATGGTATAATTCAGCTGACGTCATACAAATGTGAAGTATCGAACGAGTGAAACAGGGTGATTTGACTAGTCGTCGCCCGTTCCACAAGTGGTGGTTTTGACATATTGAAACACGTGATACCGTGTCTTGGCGAAAGTGGTTTCGGTAAACCATATTTTCCCTAGATGTATATATGAAGGCACCACATGTCTATGTTCTCAAGACTTGAGTCTTATCTAGAATTTCCATGGTGATAACACCAGGAAATTAGAAGGGATAATTCTGATGTATATATGGAACCAAGATAATTCATATTTTTCATGAATTGTTGAATTGTTAGCCTGATAAGTTTCGATGGCTGTACATTTTGCAGAATTAACAACCACTAGATCAGATCATATTAGTGCAGAGTCCATAGGAATGGAAGAGACACAGGGGAATTACAGTCAGCAATATGAGAGAAGAGGGATGGATGTCCATTTGGGCATTGAAGGAAAAAAAATTAATGGACATGGAGAAGAAAGGAATGAAAACATGAATTTGGCAGAGACCATTAAAAATTTGCAGAGGAATGTCCAAAGCCATAAAGTTGATAATGAAAGGATTATGAGAGCCAAGGAGTAGTAGGATGACTTCAACATGAAGTTATTGGAGGGATTGAACATAATAGAAAAGAAATTGGACAAGGAGAGTGTCTTAAGCACTTCTAGAAGTTGCAAGCCTTCGGATGAGAAAAGAAAAGCAAGAAGTGTTAGTATACCACCATCACTCCCCAAAGCATTCCAATAAGAGGGTAGTCAACAGCTCAAGTCCATCCCCTGTCAGAAGGCATAAGAGGTCTGGAGTGGATGAGCTACGAGGAGAAATGAACAAAATCAAACCTCCTACATTTGATGGTGAGCACAAGAAGGATGAAGATGCAGAAACATGGTTGTTGGGCATGAGAAATTATTCTTCGCATGCATAAGGTAGAATTGCTATCTATCAACTCAAGGGAAAGGCCTCCATGTGGTGGGATCAACTTGTGCAGGTGAAACACATTAAAGAGACAAATGTTGCTTGGATGGAATTCAAGAAGTATTTTGAGAAGAAATACTTGACTAAGAGATACTATGACAAGAAAATGAAAGATTTCTTTGAACTCAAGCTTGGAAGTATGACAATAGATGAATATGAGAGAAGGTTTCTAGAACTGTTAAAGTATGTCTCTTTCATCAAGAACGAGACAGTCAAAATTCAAAGGTATTTGAGTGGATTTCCATTGTTCATCAGTGACAAAATACAATATGATGATCCCAATACATTGGAAGAGACCATAAGGCAAGCTAAATGCCTATATGATCAACAGAAAGTAAGTCCAGTTTTCCAAAAGTCTTGGGAAGACAAAAAGAAATTCAAGATGGATCAGAGGAAGAAGGCAGATAAGCCACCATTCTTCAGAAATAATCCATAGGGACAAAAAATTCCTAAAGAACCCATAACGATTGACATAGGGAGTCAAAGGACAAGGCAGCCACCTATGCAATGTTGGGGTTGTAAAGGAGATCATAGGTTTAGAGATTGTCCTCACAGAGGTGAAAAAGGTAGGGATTTTCACAATGTAAAACAAGATGAAATAGTGGAGGGCATGGGTAGATATGTGCCAAGGATCTATGCAGCCCTGGACAACAAGAAAACAGAGTATCAATCCCACATGATTGAAGTGGAAGGTATGATCAACAACCAAACCATTTCTATTTTAATTGATTCGGGATCTAGTCATAGTTATATAGACCCTAAGATGGTGGAAAGTTTGCAATTTCCAAGAAGCAAGCATGGGAAATCCTGGTTGGTGTAGCTAGCTACAGGAGCCAGAAGAAAAGTAAATGAAATGGTTAAGTCATGCCTCATGGACATGAATGGACTGAACACCAAGGCATATTTGATCATCTTGCCTTTAGGTTCCTATGACTATCTAATTGGGATGGATTGGTTGGAACATCATCATGCTCTCCTAGACTGTCACAACAAAGCATTTAATTGCTTGGATGAGGAAGAAAAACTAAGGAAAGTGCAGGGAATTCCTAGAGAAGTAACCATCAGAGAAATTTCAACATTGCAGCTGAAGAAATGTTACAAAAAAGGATGTCAAATATTTGCAGCTCATATAGAAGAGACACCTAAAGATAAGGTGCCAAATTTGGAAGATTATGTAGTCCTAGAAGAATTTGAATATGTATTCAAGGAAGTACCAGAACTACCCCCAAAAAGAGACAATGATTTCTCTATAAATCTAATGTCTGGAGCAGCGCCAGTGTCAAAGACTCCTTACAGAATGAGTACACCAGAATTGAAGGAGTTGCAAATGCATCTTGAAGAACTTAGGAAGAAGGGGTATATACACCCAACTGTGTCACCTTGAGGTGCCCCAGTCTTATTTGTGAAAAAGAAATATGGAACATTAAGATTGTGCATTGACTTCAGACAGTTGAATAAAGTGAATGTTAAGAGAAAGTATCCTCTTCCAAGGATTGATGATCTCTTTGATCAATTGAAGGACGCAAGGATATTTTCAAATATAGATCTCAGATCAGGATACCATCAAGTAAGGATTAAAGAAGAAGATATCAGCAAGACTTCCTTCAGGACAAAGTATGGTCATTATGAGTTCACAGTGGTGCCGTTTGGGTTGTCAAATGCACTAGCTATTTTCATGTGCTTAATGAATGGTGTTTTCTGAGAATATCTGGACAAGTTTGTCATTGTCTTTTTGGGTGACATTCTTATATATTCTAAGTCAGAGGAAGAGCATGAACATCATTTGAGGATGGTGTTGCAAGTATTAAGGGAGCATCAGTTGTATTCCACATTGAGCAAGTGCTCATGTTATCAAAAACAAATTCATTATTTAGGGCATATCATTTCAAAGGATGGGATAGAAGTGGATCCCGAGAAGATAGAAGCCATTAGAGAATGGTCAGCATCGAAGAATGTGACAGAGATGAGATCATTCATGGGTCTTGTAGGCTACTACAAAATATTTATTGAAGGATTCTCAAAGATTGCACACCCAATCACTTCCTTACAAAGAAAGGGGGTGAAGTTTCAGTGGACAATGGATTGCGAAAAGAGTTTCCAACACTTGAAACAATTATTGACAAGTGATCCAATATTAAGGATTGTAGACCCGAATGAAGACTTCATCGTATGCATAGATGCATGTAATGAAGGACTTGGTGGAGTCCTCAGTTAAAATAGGTTTTTAATATGTTATGAATCAAGGAAGTTGAAGGAGCATGAAATAAACTATGACACCCATGATTTGGAGTTGGCAACCATAGGGCATGCCTTGAGGAAATGGAGACACTACCTCATGGGGAAGAGGTTTGAGCTAAGAAAAGACCATAATGGTATGAAATATTTATTTGATCAGCCAAATCTAAATGCTAGGCAAAGAAGATGGTTAGAATTTCTAAGCGTATATGACTTTGATATAAATCATATCAAGGGGAAAGAGAATAAAGTGGTTGATGCACTCAGCAGGAGGGTGCATGAAATACATGCTACAACCATTAGCATGTATCAGAATGATATTAAAATAAATATTATGGAGGTTGAAAATGAAGATATGCAATACAGAGAATTGGTGGCAAAGCTACAAAAGGGTAAGATTCCACAAAAGGTGAATAATTATAGTTTGGGAATAGATGGAATACTACTGCACAAGAAAAAAAAAATTGTTCCAAATTTCCAGGACTTGAAACGTATGATTTTACATGAAATGCATAATGTCCCTTATGCAGGACACCCTGGATATCAGAAAACCATGGCAACAATCAAGATCCATTACTTTTGGCCAGGTATGAAGAGAGAGATCGTGGAATACATCTCTAGATGTATGGAATGCCGAAAAGTTAAAGTTGAGCATAGGCACCCAGCATGGTTGCTACAACCTTTGTCCATTCCTGAATGGAAGTGGGAAGTAGTGACAATGGATTTTATTATGGGATTGCCCAGAACAGGCAAGTTGCATGATTCGATCATGGTGGTGGTGGAAAAGCTTACAAAATCTGCCCATTTTATTCCACTGAAAACTACTCACAAGGAAACATATGTTGCTGATGTTTTCATATAGGAAGTGGCACACTTGCATAGAATTCCTAAAACAATTGTGTCCGATGGAGACCCAAAATTCACCTTGAATTTCTGGAAAGGATTGTTCAAAGGATTCAGAATGAATTTGAACTTCATTTTAGCTTATCATCCTAAGTTTGATGGATAGATAGAGAGGGTTTACAGAGTGATAGAAGACATACTGAGGGTGTACGTGATGGACAAACCATCAAAATGGGAAGAATACCTGCAATTGATAGAATTCACTTACAACAATGGGTATTAGGCATCATTGAAGATGAGCCCATTTGAAGTACTTTACAGTAGAAAGTGAAATACTCCAGTAAGCTGGGATAATCCAGTTGATAGGACAGTAGTTGGGCCAGATTTTCTCAAGGAGATGGAGGATCAAATGATAAAAATTAAGTAGAATTTAAAAGTTGCCTAAGACAGGTAGAAAAGTTATGCTGATAAGAACAGAACCGACAAAGAGTTCAAAGTGGGTGATCATGTTTTCCTAAAGGTGAAAGCTAACAGGAATTCCCTGAAGCTGGGAAGTTGCGCCAAGTTGGCAGCCAAATTTTGTGGGCCATTTGAAATCCTAGAGAGGATTGGTCCAGTTGCTTATATGATTGCATTGTCTTCATTTATGTATGTTCATAATGTATTCCATGTATCATTGCTAAATAAATATATACCTAATGCTAATCATGTTATTGATTGGAATGTGATTCAGGTGGAGCAAGAAGGTGCTTTTCAAGTGCATCTGATGTGTGTTTTGGATCGGAAAATCAAGCAAATTCGAAATCAAGCCATAGGGCTTGTAAATATCCAATTGATCTGGTATGTTCATGAGGACGCTACTTGGGAGCATGAGGATGCAATGCAGACATAATACTCGCATCTTTTTGAGGATTTTTGAAAATTTTGTTGTATATGGGTATATGATGTACTGAGGATAGTGCATAAATAAGGGGAGGGGATTGTAATATCCCCTGGGCCGAACCCAATTGTAAATGTAATGTAAGTATAATTAATATGGTGAGTTGTTTGGAAATCATTTTGTAATGCACCTTTCATGGCATAGTGCGCACATGTACTGCACAGTAAAATGATGTAGTGTGCACATTCCCGAATACCGCGCGCAGTAAATAAAGTGCCCGCAATATGGAGGTCAGTGAGCCTTGTGTATAATATATGTGTTATGGGCTAGTGAGTCAGTTATTATAAGTTGGGATGCTTATGTTTTGGAATTAGGACAGAGAACCTAGATGTTAAAGGCTAGTGTGCCTATTTTGTATATGACTCATGATTAATATAAAATACATCATTACACGCAGACCAACCATGGTAAAAGATATAGGGGACTGAACTCCACCAGTTAGGGAAAGGGAGGGCCAAAAGTTAAGGGAAAGGGATAATCTAGAGAGCTTAAGCCCAAAAGGACTATTATAATAATATTTCTTAAAGCATAAAGTATGGATAATTATTTTATACTAAGTTCTAAACTTGGGGATAAGTGGACCAAAGTAGCTTCCAACATGACAAGTGTCCAGCTGGGGACATGCATACATATCGTGGGGACTTACCTCATTTGGAAAGATTGACCATCATTCTTATGGGGGATTCTTATGATCATCTCTCCCATGGTTCCTTCCATCATTCAGTCATCCAGTCAATGATTCCATGACAATTTCACTCACACAGTCAGTTATCCTTCAGACATTCACTTCACTGTATCTGAGCTTGTTTCCATAACCATTTCTAGTTGGTGTACCTGGTTATATTGGGAGCGGGATTGAAGAAGCGGGTTGTCAGGCTAATGGGAAATTGAAGAAGTAGGTTGTCTGGCCCGTGAGCAATTCTCCAGGTGAGAAAATTGCTGGGAATTGATTTCATGAAGGTGCTAAATTGTAGCTACAGTGCTCTGAAACTTCCAGTTCGGCCTGTTGCTGAAGCCCTGGAAGGGAAGTGGGGCAACCAAGGGACTGTTGAGCAGAGAAGGGGCACACTTCCTTGGGTGGGACAGGCATTTGGGGAATGAGAGATTGTAGGCTGTTAGTTGAGTGAGCACCTGAGACAGAGTCTTTCTTGTTGTCTATGAGCCTTTAGCCTGGTTAGGAACCCCTTTACCCAGGTGGAGTTTAGTCCCAGCTCGGGGGTGACTCACTGTTGAGAGTGATGAATAGTGTAGTCTAAGGCTGGGAGGTTTTTGGATGGTCTGCATGCAGTTGGTAACAATATTTCCAAGATAAGTACCAATCGTGTGATTAATTTACATGTTTCATTGTTATTTATGTGCTTATGTTACAATTTATCATATGTGTGATTATAATTATCTATATGTTTATGGGTATTTCCCTGTATGTGTTGCATGTCTGTGTTTACTGTTATTTCAGTATGAAATCATATATTTACAGAATGTAATTGTTTGTTAACATTTATATGTAAATATTTCACAAGAAGTGTTGTATGTATATGTTATAATTGCATGCAGTTTGAAGAGAAAATTTATGTGGCATAACTCAGTTGAATATTGGGTATGTTACAGTATGTTCTGCAGTGAGAGAGCAAAAATGTTCCCTCGTGTAGCCTGGACCTTTGAAGGCTGGGAATGTTACAAAGACATTTTCAGAGCTAAGTAAGGCATCTGAGTATCACTCCTCTTATCCAACACTTGAAATATATAAGAATTTCCCAACCCAAATGCACCTTCTATAACAAAAGTCAAGTTGTCAAGCATAGTTTTTAGTTCTACTCTTATGTCATTGGATTGGAACTAGAGATATAGCATGTCTAATTAGCTACTTCTTGGGGATGTTACCTAGAATTCTACTATCTTTGATTATCATTCCCATGGGGAATGGAGTTTTATTCATCATCGACAATTATTAGAATAGAGTGGTTATTTATATGGAAAAAATGAAATGAAGATAATTTGATAAATGGACAATTTGATCATTTTGTGATACCTTGGTTTTGGCCCTGGAATGTATTAGATAAGATTATTTATAAATTGTAAATGTGAGTTTATAATAATGGGAGTCCATTCATGCAGGTTTAAATAAATGATCCCACTTGTAAATGATTTAAATATTCTAGTATGAACTCCTAGTGAAAATCCCAAGGTTAAGGATCGATAAGTGAATGGATATGCAAGTGATGTAAACATAATTCTATACATTGTGTGGTAGGACTGGCATGGTAAAATTATGCTATGTAAATATTAACATTGAAATTTAATATATAATGATCCAAGATGGTTGCAAATATGACAAGAGGGGCTATGATTCCAGTGTGATTCCATTGGAGGGGAAGAAGAAAGGGGGCCTACACGAATTTAAATCCTCTATTTCCAAGTTTTAGCCTTAGAATTCATCTATTTTCCACGATGTTCCTTAAATGGAGACATCCATATCCTTTGAATTATCAAACCAATCATTGAATTCCTATAAGACAATTGGTAGGGAAAGTCTTCTCATGTAGTTATGGAAGCATCGACTATGTATAATCATTATGGGAATTGTAATATTTTTACATTTCTCTATTCCTAAGAAATGCCAACCATCAATTCCACAAATTATCTCATTTATTTGGAGTCTATAATTCATCCTATCATTTTCATGTCGTGATCTCCCTTGTTGATCTAACAATAAACCGATTTGGAAATTGATAAAATCAACATTGTGAAGAGAAAATTAGATACCTTGGGTAAAATATAAATGATCATAAAGGTTGGGAAAGTTAGTATTCCATCACCAATTATGCACTTTCTACTCTTTGGATGTTTGAGAACCAATAAATTCTCTTGCAGGTAATTATCTGAAAGCATATAGCATATTGGGCTATTTCATCCAACATTGAAGAGAGGGAATAATACCATTGAGGAATTGTTTAGAAGATAAATAAAGGATATGTCGGACACAGTAGGTATAATTTTTTCATTGATTTCAATAGAATGGAAATCTCAGAAGGAAGAGTGCATTGCAGATATCGAGATTGAAATCCCCATAATGAAACTCCAAAATAAGCAAGGAAGAATCATGTTCGTTGATGTAGTTCTAGGGATAATCCTGGACTGTCAGATCACGTAGAAGCCAGAGCCTAATCATTGGATCAAGTAGGATTTGGGACTTCATATCTTTTCCACTTCAACAATTATTGAAGACAAGCCAGAGGCATGAAATCCTCAAAGCCACGAAGTGATGAAACCAAAAAAGGTAAAAACCATAATTGCAAAATATCATCGACCGTTGATCTGGAATGAAAATGTTGAAATTGTTAGATCACGCTAAAAGGAAGAAGGTGATCAACTCCAACATTCACCTACTCCAATGATAATAATCTCATATAATTTAACACATATAATATGAGTTTTTCCACTAACATGAAGGAATTTTGATTCAGATAAAGATCTGAAATTTTTCTTGATTGAACTTAAGTGATCCAATACAAGAAATTCATTAGAGATATAATCGAAAAGCTTGGATATGATACATTTAAATTTATAATTAAATAAAGAGGCATTGTTTCATTGTTCATAGGTGCATTGTTTCATACAAAAATACACAATGTTTCAATACTAAAATACACAATGGTTCAACCTTATACCTTTTGGAAGGTATATAAAAAGGAAAACAAGGTGGAAGGAAAGTTTCTCTGCAGTCCAGATCATAAGGTCAAAAGAACAAGCAGAGTCCAAGAAGGAAAACTAAAGACACTTATGTAGTGTGGGTGGAAGGGAGGAGCAAGGAAGGATTCATATCCTTTTCTAAGTAAAGTGTGAAAATAAGGGAGTTGGTGCTTCCTAGGGTTGGTGCCCTAAAACAAGGGAGTTGGTGCTTCCTAGGGTTGGTGCCCTAAAAACAAGGGAGTTGGTTCTTCTTAGGATTGGTGACTTGAAGAAGGGGATTTGTGTCTCCAAGAGTTGGTTCTCTAAAGAGGATTGGTGTCCATCACAGTCACATATTATTCTTTATAAACTTTTTAATTCTTGTTAAGTATACTTATATAATTGATTCTTAAATACAAGTCCATTTTTTATCTACTGTGATGATAAATAGAATAACAAAGTAATAACTAACTATTTAAAATGATAATATTGATTCACCCCCCCCCCCCCCCCCNCTCAGTGTTTCCAACAGTGTATTATTTGTTTTGTGTGTGAAATGGAAGAGAGCTCCTTAGTTTTTGATGGCTCGATGTGATGCCTATAATGCTCTTTAGTGGATAGATTGCTAACAAATGAGAGTAGATGGACTGGGTTGAGAGAGATATAATCATGTAGCTTGGTTCCATCCACTTGGTGGAATTATATCCTAGTTTTGGGGTGGTATATACACAATATACATATATTTGGGTGGAAGATCACTCTTACATAGCTAGTTTCTTGGATCAATTTCTATTAAAAGATGATTTTTTTTATCATTGTTTATGAGTATGAAAAATTTAGGTCTATTTTATGTTATGAAAATCTATGTATCTTACATGATGTCTGTGATTATGCTTGATTTTTTTCATGGGAGTTTTGTTGATGTGAAATTTCGATGTATCAATGCTATTTTAATAAAGTACATTATTTTAATTAATGATATGCATGCATTTGATTTAGTTATTTCCCTCTCTAGGGGGTGTATTCTATTGGTTTTATGGGGAAACTACCTCTAAGGGAAATAATTTGAAATCCCTACTCATGGTTAACCATCCTATGGCTAGGGAGTGCTATATTGGGATGCTACACATTTCAGTTGGTATGATGGCGCTCTAATTTTGTATAGCTAATGGTTGTAGGAGACCTAACATCTTGATTGTCTCTCTCTTATTTTGTTGGTATACCACACATTTAGAAACAAAATTTTTAACATTAGTTTTAAGAACTTCTCCAAAAAAATCCTTTTTGATCCTATTTTAAGTTTTCAAGAACCTTGAATGTCCTCCTATAGGATAAGTGTACAATTGCAAAAGGACCTTCTATTTGAGTTGAGAATTCTTACATAAATACAACTGACCATGATACCATAAAAAGTCATTATTCCATACAAATTTATCTAATGCACTAGTTTCCTCTTGTATTTGTTGAATGATATTTCATACCTCTTGATCTTGCTTCCATTCTATCATTTCTTCTTCTACCCAATTATATTGTGTAATATAAATAACATATAGTGAACCCTCTCCTTTTTTTGATTTCCTTGAATTTAGTGCATCTTCCACAATATTATGTTTTCCTCTTTTGTATATAATTTCAAAGTCATAACCTAGCATTCTTTTAACCTATTTTGTTTACCCTTCTGAAGATAATCATTTCTCCAAGAAGTACTTCAAACTATCATGAAATTAATTTACTTTGAAGAATCTTCCTATTAGGTAAGTGCATCATTTATTGAAGACATGTAGTATGACCAACATTTATTTTTCATAAATGTCTTTGAGTAATTTTTTACCTTTAAGTTGGATGATTTCAAAAGCAATGTGCCTTCGTTATTTCATTTAAACTGCACCAATTCCATGGCCTGAGGTATCACACTCCACAATAAATTTTTTTATGAAGTTAGGTGTGGTGAGGACAAGATTTGTACACATGGCCTCCTTAAGTTTTTCAAAAGATTTATTGCTTCTTGTTTCCAAGAAAATGATTCCTTCTTTAATAATTTTGTTAGAGGTGATTCTATTTGACCATAGTTCTTGAAAAACTTGCAGTAATAGCCTACCAATCCTAAAAATCCTCTAAGTTTCTTTAATTTTTTTGGAATTTTCCATTCCCTTATAGTTTTAGTTTTGTTAGGTTCCACTTTTACACCTTCATGAGGTACAATATGACCCAAATATTCCACTTCTTGAACCCTAAAGGAACACTTGGAAGGATTTACATAAATTTGTTTCTCTTCCAATAGCTGAAATGATTTGTCAACATGTTGTACATACTCTTACCAATATTTTTTGTAGATTAGTATGTCATTAAAAAATACTAACACAAATTTTCAAAGGGTTTGAAAATAGAATTCATCAAGCTTTTTGTTATAGCACATTTTCCCTTACCCCATGCAACTTGCTTGGATGGCCTTTCCATTTCCCTATGTAGACTTGAAGTCCCCTTTTGTACCTTCCCAAGCCAAAAAATACATTTTTCCACATATACACTCCCTATCAATTAAATAACAAATGTATATGCAGGTTGCTCCACTACATCACACGTACATCTGGTTTGGTGCTCAAAATTAAAAATTATGTTGGGTTTCCATGCCATATCACGAGATCCATTATCCTTGACCTTCCATATACTGGAAATGCTCTGAATCGGCCCTTCAATTCCATTTTAAGGCTATAAATTGAGCCATATCCAAGCCTTGAGGGATTCAACAATTCAAATTTGAGAGAAAAGACACTCTGGATAAATTCCACTTCATATTGAGTCTAAATCCCTTTTTCCGTGAAAGTCTAAACCCCTTGTTCAACCCCCAAGCTCTTCCTTATTTGTGATGGAGAACCTCATTGTTTCCTTTATATGAGCTTGCCTTTGGTGGAGGATTGAAGTGGTAGAGGCCTAGATGGAGGGACTTAGTTTCTCAATTTCGATGTGTGCCTTTACAGAATTTTGTCACCAATATACTTCTATTGATTATTTTAATAGAAATACCATTTTCTCATCTAATTGATATGTTGTAAATATTTGAATTATTATTCCATGGGCGTATTTGTCATGTATGGTAATGGATTATGCTAATCTATATGCTAACACTATATATTTTCACCATATTCGTGCATATCTTGGTTGTTGAGGACAAGTTACAGGTATAAAGCTTTGAGTTGCATGCACAACGATGGTCTTCATCAAACGTCCAGACGAGGTAGGCTCTTTTACTTGTCCTTTTATCATTCCATTAATATAGCATACTTGGGATTAGAGTCGATTTATACTGTCATTCCATCTATTGTGGTTTACCCCATACCATAGAGATATTTTCCTTGTAACATAATTGGATACCATACTAGGGATTGATCTTCCTTTTTGGGGTTTGGAGTGTTTTTCTCCTTGAGTTTCTCTATGTTAGCTTGAGTTTCCTTGTCGCCTGATTGTTTGACATCCTATTTTTACTTTGCATATGATTTTCTTAGCTTAACCCTTACCCTGGAAATGTTTTACTGGGTATACGCAGTTTTTTCCTTGAAAGACACATACATACGTGAGTTGTCCTCCTTTAGGATGCATACATATGCGAGTTTTCTCAAACAATCATGTACATCAACTTTTTAGTCTTGCTGGATGAGTTTTGTGTTTGTTGAGTGAGTTTGATTGGTTGCTGAGTCTTCTTGGGTCTTTGTCTTGACTGCTAAGTGCTTATAGAGTGATAGGAAGCCTTCTTATTTTTGAATTTCCGGGCGATATTCTTTCTTATCATCCTTTTCATTGGTTGTCCTTGCACATCGGTCTGAGTGTTTTCTTCTTGGTATCCTACTTCACTTGTCTCTTTTTTCTTCCAGTAGGGTCTGTATGTGAAGTTGTTCTTCAGTCCTTGCATTTTTTTTTCTTTATATTGAAAATAAATAAATAAAATTACTCATTTTTCATTATGGGATTTTCTCTTTGATTACTTTGCATTGATTTTGATACATGTGGAGAGATTGCATTTTATTGAAATTGTAGAGATTGCATTGAAAAATTTGCATTTAGAAGAATACATTGTCTTTGAAATTCACTATTATTACTTAGCAATATTTTTATATTTGTTTATTTTATATGTCAAGTCGTCATACCATCAGTTTCATTACCACACCTATTGAGTAAGAAGAAACCATTAAAATTAACGATGATTAATTAAAATTGATTAGAAACAACTTTATTTTTCAGTGTACACAAACAAGTATAGGACATAGGTCCTTGGAATAGGATTTTGTGAGTAAAATTCTTCAAGGCTATTAACCTAAGAATATGTGTCTTACTAGAGAGTGGTGAAAGACATTGTGTAATTAGTGATGTCAAGAGGCTCTACTCACACTGGAGTTAATCACGATGTCACATGAAGTTGGTTGCAAAGATAGTCGTCTAATATCTTCTTAGATTCAGAGATATTTATGAGGTTCTATTTGTATTTCAGGGTCTTGATAGTACCTTTACCCCTGTGAGAGGAAATGATTTCAATATTTTGGGCCTTGTTACCCTACCCATACGGTGGATCAAACTTACAACTATTCTCCTACGCATTGGTTATATTGTGGTGACTCTAGTTTATTGACATAGGTAGCCACATAGGTTACTTGTTGAGGTTATTTTGCAAGTACTCTAAGTCAGATAAGGGTGGGACAACACACAACATTTAAGGAGGATTACCTCTCCAGGGGGATCTAACCAACTACACTATTAATACTGTTATCACCTTATAATTTATAGAATCAACTGGTGACTGGAATGTTATCTCTCTAGTGTTTTTTGTTTGTCAAATGATTTTTCATTCTGCAAATAATTTGAGAAAAAGAAAAAAAAAAGAAAGAAAAAGAAAAAGAAAAGAGGGCATAAAAGAATTTCAATAAGAGCCCCATGCAATAACAGTGACTTGGTCCATACCTTTCAAGCATGGCCAAGTTCTTTTAAATTGATGTTGATAGGAATAGTGAATAAGCTTGGCTAAACTGTTTAATCTTAGCCAAGTGATCTAGGTTAGTTAGTGAATAAATCTGGCCAGACTGTCTAATCTTGGTCAGATAGCCCCAGGGTAGAGTAAGTTCTTAGCCCAACAGTTCTGGGCTGATTGTCCTAGGAAGTTAGGTTAGAACATAGGCTAGTTTGGTTTACTTCAATAAAACCAGCTCGATGATCAATGTTGGACCATGTTTTGAATTCTTGAAAGGTTGTTTGCCTAACCCCTTGGTGATGTAAAGATGTAAAAGCTTGGGAAAAATCCATGACATGCTCTTATCCTAAGTTTTTCAGGGTGCATATGCTTTCGTGCCCACATTTATGCACCACTCATGTATCAATGGCCCAGATGATCATTCCTAGATCTACAGTGGACAAATATTTTCGGACCCCCCCCGACCGTTCTACCTTTAACGGAGGGGGGGGGGGGGTCCGGAATCGTGGATAATGCATGCGTGCATCTGGACAACCCAAGTTTCGGTGCTTAGATCTATGGTCTGTATTGGATTCTGGACCACCCCGTCTGTTTTTCCTTTAATGGAGGGGGGGGTCCAGAATGTGTGTTAAAGAGCATGCATAGATCCGCGGTCAAAAGGAAAGCGTGCAGATCGACGACCCAAGGTATTTTTCGGACCCCCTGACTGATCTACCTTTAATGGTGGGGGGGTCTGGAATGTAATCTTACTATGATGGGCCCCCTATCAATATGTGGCATAAATCTACTGGTCTCGAGTCCCACCGCCTCCTACTATCTGACATACCTCATCACCTCGGGACATCATCATCTACCTTTCCAAAAGAGTCACATCCCATAACTCCATCAATACTTCTCCCTCATTCACTCATGGAAAGTCCCCTCACCATGATTTTTTCCCCCAATCAATAATTGCCACATCACCCATCTGTATCCCTCAGTCATTGTCAGCTACCATCTCACATTCTAAAAGAATCGTTGGCCATTTATTACTGAATAACTTATCCATTAACCAATTGACCTGTCCCCCGCGCCCAATGGATACCTGTTTATTCAAAATCACCCTCACTCCTCATTCCTTCACCATTTACCCACTCATCGCACCAGAGAATTTACCCCATTTTCTTCTCCGTTACAGTCAATCTCCCCCATCTACAGTCACCCCTGCTAATATTGTTTTATTTGCAGGTATTGTTATAGTAATGGGACCAAAATCAAAACAAACAAAAGGAGAGGAGAATCTGTTTCTCCCACCTCCTGTTGATCTCGAAAGGATTCCATTGGCTGACAAAGACTACTTAATCGTAGACACTAAGTGCGATTTCGACTTCGTAGACCTTCAATCATGGCTTCAAGATGTTTTCCTGGACCAGAGTGACGAAATTGGACTCTGGGAGTCCAACCTACCCCTATATCTCTTCCCCCAGATTCACCATTTCCTAGAGTTTTCCCTCAAGTACCAAGCCCACTATATTCCCAAGAAAAGAGCCATCGTATCCTCGTTTGGGAAACTTCTCTTCCTCATCACGCCAGAAGCCATCGACCAAATTATGCAAATATCTTGAGCTGACTCTGCATCACCTTTTAACCTTGAAATCCTTACAGAGTTATATCAGAAGATGACTTTTCCTCAAAGAGCTCAAATATTTGAGATTTTTCTTCCACAATCCACTCAGCTCCCCGCTACAAATCCCCCTTATCCTTCCTCCATGTTCTCAACCAAAGGAAACTAGGTTATCATGTCCCTATGTGCCTTGTTGGGTTATTTTTCAGATTAGTGGGTAGATGAACCCATTCTGGGATTTTTGTCTATCTTCTCCATCGATGAGAAGCCCACTACACAGTTCGACTTCAGCACGTTCCTGGAAAACAACATTCATGAGAAATTCATCAATTTTTCCACAGAAGGCATGTTCCAGTGTTCTTCAATACTGGCATACCTGTTTGTTTTCTTCCAAGCGGACAAATTCTATTTTTCTATGTAGAAGATGGATGGATATGGAAAACCATAGGGAGTAACCGCATGGACTTCCTTGCTAAGACATAACTCCATGGAATTTAGTTTCAATTAGTTCATTGATTAGTTCTACCACCCATTGGTGAGTATGCTCAGCGGCAAACCCAAACCCAGGATTAATGACGGAGTTCAAAGAATCCTACATCTCTCGGATCATACAAAGACTGGTGATTGGTACCTTTACGAAGATCACACTGAGATTAGAGTCTATGGGTGCGAGTTGGCCCCATATAAACCACCCAAATACTTACCTATTAAAATGTTTTCTCTGGAATCGATAAGGAAGATGATAAACTTGGATGATATTCACTTTGTGTCTTTAAAGAAAAAGAAACAACTCAGAATCAAAGGGCAGATTGGGTCTTTCATCTGCAACAATCGAGGCACTGGGGAGGAATCATATAGGCTGCTAAAGGAAATGAAGTTCTTCATCAGTTTCACATGGCACTACGATCCATGTGGGATCATTTCAGAGATGAGGATAAAAAACAAGAATATCCCGTATGTCCATGAATCTTTACCTGAGGTAGAGAAATTTGCAAACCAGACAGGATGGGAACCAAACAGTTTGGTTGAAATAGAACAACAGGACCCCTCAGTCACTGTATCATAGACAATCACACCACAGGATCCAAAGGAGAAAAGGCCTAGGCAGGATTTGTCACCTCCTATCACTGAAGAGTCATTAGAAGAATTCTGACTGCATACCAAAAGGCCAAAAACCAGTCCAGCTACTGACCCGGCTAGAGAAAAGGAAATTCCATCCACTACAGTGACAGAGGTTGATCGGTCTCTCCTCAACCCAAGCAACAAGAATATTATAACCACTGTGTTACCAAAAAATACTACAGATACTCCACCAATCAACCAACCAAGCAAGACAGGACCAAAGCTGAGGATCTTTGAGAAATACGACTTGATCAAGAAAAAGAATCAAACTCTGACCAACAACACGTACGCTCAATTCTGGAAGAAAACATCATCTACACAACACAGGATTCTATCAGTGTTTGACACAGAGAAGGGAAGAATGAACATGGAATTCCTCCAAGCTCATGTACCAGACCCTAAGGTAATCACCGATTACAAAAGGGCCACTTTTGATTTCCAGACTAAGGACGTGCATTATGCTGATCAAATGGATCTGCACAGGCAAACTGGAGAAATGGTTTTCTCCACATTGGCACATGCTTCTACTACTGCCTCCAGGTTACAAGTGTCTCTGAACAATGTCTAGACACAATTGAAGTTGGAGAATATATCATCCTTTGCCAAGGACAACAGGATCAAAATGATGGAGGAACTGGTCCTCAATATTAGGTACGACCCCTCGAATGTGAAAGAAGTCGAGGAGATGATCAAGAAGAAAAATGTCGAAATAACATATTTGAGGAAACAATTGAATCTGCCACCAACAATAGACTCACAGGAAAAGGAAATAGCAGAGACAGAAGGAGAAAAACATGAGATGCTTAAGTTAATCATGGAGCAAAATGCACAACTAAAGGAAATGGAAGTTGAGATGGAGAAGCTAGTGAAAGAGAAAGAACAGTTGAAACCCATGTAAGTCATTCCTTTGAGTGTATTTCCACTCTCAGGAGTGAGTGCAACATTACTAGTAGAAGTCCCATGAGCGAATCCACTGACGTCTATGGAAAAGACGGTTGAATTGGCCAAATCTATGGAAGAGATGAACCTGCAGGAGACAAAGATTAGTAGGCTCAAAAAGGATATTGAGAACCTTCAGAAACTCAAATATTCTTATCAAACCAGCTTCTCCAAGGAAAAACAGGTGTCAGACCATCTCAAACAAGAGTTACAACAGCTCCGAAAGAAAACAGTGGCAGGTAAAACACTGGTTGACGTCAAAGAAAGTGTCTAGATAGACATCACCAAGTCTATGAATGAGATATGGCCAATAATACATATTATGTTTGAGAAAAATGAATTGGTGCAGAGAAGTAAATAGGCCATCGAGAAGATTAGATCAGAATTGGGAGAGATGCCCACACAGGCTAATGAAATCATCAAATTCCTAAATTCTAAAACCAGAGAGGAGTTGGAAGAGCTGAGATTTGAGGATAGAACAGAGACCATCCTTGAGGTCAAGAGAGTATTGAAAAAGAGAGGACTAATGCTACAACTGGAAGAAAAGGTTCAAGCCATGGACCAAGGGGTACAAAATTTTTTCAGCAAGATTGAGGCTGTATAGAAGAAAGGTCTTCCCAGTCTGAAGGTGGTAAACAAAAAACTGATGACACTCCCAGACTACAAAAAGATACTGGCCGATGTGGCTAAGGATAGTTCGAAGTTTTCAGGGATTCAAGGCAGCATCACCGGTAAGTAATTCCTCGATGCACTTTAGTTAGATATCAACATTTAGCATGAGATCCAGTACATCTTCATCACCAAGCCTACCTTCGCCAAGTACATAGAAATGGATGAAGTCTACCGAAGGCTAATCAAAGTCAGCGTTCCCATTCATCTTCGATGGGAAGAGCTTTGTGAACTGATCGAGTAGTAGATGAGTTGTCCCAGCCCAGTCATCTATCCAGTCAGATGAGGTTGTGCAGAGGCCTCACCAATGGTTCACCCCGAAAACATCATGCAGTTGCGACACATCATCAAACAATTTCCTAGATTCTTGTAATTTATTAAGTTAGTTAGGCTAAAAATAGATTTACCACATCCTAATCTTTAATGACAGGATCGTTTGTAATTTTGGGTTATAAATACTTCACTTTTTGAGGTATTGAGGGTTGATCTTTATGCCATGCGAGCTATCAGACTGTAATATTTTTCAAGAGATCTTCCATTAATACAAAGAGGCACTTTTACAGGATTCTTGCGTGTATTCAATGGTGATGCTTTTCTTTCTAAGTTTAATGTTATTCTCACTTAGTTATCACATTGTTTGCTAAATTTAATCTTTGAAAGGAATGAATGTTGTAGGATTTATCTTTGTATACCTTGTTTCTCACTTTGAAAGATTTTATTGTTTCATCCTCTGATGTTACGATAAATAAATTTTTAATTGCTTCTTTGTTGTAATTGACATTTTCACCTTTTTCTGCTATTTCTCATTTATGCTACTAAAAGAATCCAACGATTACATTATCTCGCCCTGTGAAATGTTTCTTTTCTTTTTGGTTTAGATTTTATTTCATGATACAGACCCCATAGCCCAATGGATGTGTAAACTCTCTCAACCAACCTAACAAAAACTACAACAAACAAAACCAACATATTTTATTTACCTAGCCTAATATTTAAAGTTGAAACATATCTAAATCATATAGAGAGATCCCTCTCTGAAGCTGGTAGGCCTAGATCCCAGCTTCGAAGTGGTTGGATAATGTTACCTCCCATGAATTTCTTCTTTTCTAACAACCTCTAGGAAATTTACAGAGCGTTAACATAGTGACAACTCCACTGGGGACTGAATTGAACAAGTTTTAACCTTGTGTTTTCTTTTCCCTAGAAGAAAATTTTGCTTATGAAATATTGCAAATCTGAGAAAGAAGTAATGTTTAAAGGTTGTTGAAAACTTCCACATATTATTTTCAGACTCATAAAAATAAAAAGTATATATATATATATAAATTAAAAAGAAATTTGGCTCCCAAAAGAGCTTATACTCGATCTCACCCAGACCCAGAACCTGCGATAGCAACAGATAATCCAGAACAGTTACTCAGGAAAAGGATCATTATTGAAGGTTCAGTAAGTCATAATCCCCTTCAAAAGTCCCCTTCCCTTCTAGAGGAGCTTGTTTCCCTTTAGGATCTTGACTTTGACATCCTTTTCGAACAAATCCTGTTTAGAACAAAATCCTATAGCTTTGTAACTGAAATCATTCTGGACCCAACCATCTTGCAACCCCAGACTCCTAAAGTTCTATCTCCCACTACTAAACCTCGAACCACTCACTCTATGCCAGGTAGCCCCTCCTCATCCTCATCTTCTGTCACCACTCCATCTAACATCCAGGTTATTGTCCCACCCCCTCCACCTATCATGGCAACTAGATATGCTCCCTTGGTGTTGGTCGCACCCCTTCATGCTATGCCCCAAGACTATCAAACGAGACTTCCACAGTTCGATGGAACATGAGCCTTGAGCGCCCAACAACACATTAATAAAATGAATGATTATTTTGATCTGTAGAAAGTATACGAGGCTGACATTCAAATGAGATTGTTTTCCCATAGTTTGATGGGTGATGTTAATAAATGGTATAAAGGTTTACGTGTTTCCTCAGTGCTCTACCTAACCACATTCCAAAGAAGTTTTCTAGACAGATGGGAGGTAAATAAAAACCCTGTCCAAATATTGTCAGAATATGAAAACATCAGAAGAAATCAAGGTGAGATAGTACAAGATTACTGCACCCATTTCAATAACCTGTACAATGCAATTCCAACCGATATTAAACCTCCGCAAGGTTTGGCATTGATAAAATTCTCTGATGGTTTTGACGCCGATATGTCATATCAATTAAGGGAAAGAAACTCCACTACCCTGGAGGATATGCATAAAAGTGCAATAAGTGTGGAGGCCAACTTGTTGGCAAAAAGGGCACGACAGAGGATAGAGAGGAGAGTCACAATCAAATAGGAACCTTCCACATCAACCTCTGATTCCAAATTGGATTCCTTAGCCAGAGAAATGGAAAGAATGATGGAGAGACTTACTGTATCTGAAATAAATCCTCCTATATAAAACCCACCAGCTCCTCAAATTCGAAATCCTAACTTCAGAAGAAACCCTCCTCAAATCAGGCAGAGAGATCCTAGGGATCAAAGGGAATAGAGAGGTCTTGATCAACAGATCAGAGCTCCCATACAAGAAAATTATGTCGATGAAGGAGAGGAAGTAATTGAAGAACTGGAGGATACTCACATAAACCTCATGGGCATTCACGATAACGAAGCTATTTTCCTTACCCAGGAAGAGAAAGAACTTTTCTTCTCAATCAAACAAAAGTAAGTGAAGAAGCTGAATACACCAAACAAAAAGCATTTGAAAATGATATTTTGGAGGTACATCGACAGTACAATCAGTGAAGTAAGAAGACAGAAAGGAGTTCTCCAAAAAAGGTGACCGAAACAAAGAAGACAGTCGAAACCAAAAAATCCCCTGAGCCTTCTGTCGAGAAGAGCCCTGACAAGGGTAATGCTAAAGTTCCAGCAAAAAGAAACCTTACTATTCTGAAAAGATCATTGTAGTCTGAGGTTTCATCAATTAACCCACCAAATACTTCTGGCCAGAAAATTGTGGTGGACAAATCAAAATTGTTGAGCCAAAGCAGAGCACCTACACCTTTCATCCTCGAAGGAGAATTAGCCAAAGTAAAAGTTCCCATTCCCCTTTCCGAGTTGTTGAGAAAAGATGCTTACTATTCACAGGTGATTAAAGCACTGACCATTGAAACTGATATAGGTACAAAGGCCTTAACTATTGGATCAATGAATCATTCAGATACTGTGAACCTTACATATGATCAACTTGAACTCCTGTTCAGACCTGAAGTGGATGGTCAGACCAACAATGGTGATGTCGCTCCTTTTTACATCAGCCTTAATATACACGACCTGATTTTGCATAATGCTATGTTAGATTTGGGTGCTTCCCATAATATGATGCCTAAAGCAGTGATGGAAAAACTAGGACTTGAAGTTACCAGACCTTACAAGGACTTACACTCTTTTGACTCCAGTAAAGTTAGATGTATCAGTTTGATCAAAGATCTGTGTATCACCTTGGTCCATATTCCCGTGAAAAGCATGGTCATGGATGTTGTGGTTTCAGACATTCCCCCAAAGTATGGTATGTTGCTATACCAGTCTTGGGTGGCCAAGTTGAAAGGTACTTTGCAGTTGGATATGTCATATGCCACTGTCCTAGTTTTTGGTCAATAGAGAAGACTATACAAAGAAACACTGATGAAGTACATGGTGAGCAGCCAAGAAAAACCACATAAATATCCTCTGTACTCTGCACATTTTGACCTGGACTCCTTCATCCTATACAACGATGGTGATACGGGAGAACAAATCGTTCAGCTAGAAGAAGATACATATGGTCCAGACAAAGGCCAAGAAATCGTTGAGGCAGAAAGAAATAAAAATGTGATAATTGAAGAATTGCCATCGGATTTCTGGAGCATGGAATTTGATGGATATGTAAGCAAAGAAGGAGTTATAGCAGGATTTTGGTTGCACAATCACAGATCCAGGTATTCGGAAAACCATTCTTACAAATTAAATTTTCAATGCACTAACAATATTGTTGAGTATGAAGCCTTGATGCTCGGTCTGAAACTTCTAAAGAAGGTTGGTGCCAAGCAAATTATGGTAGGAGGTGATTCCAAATTAATAATTAAGCAAATTAAAGGTGAGTATGCATCAAAATACCCCCGTCTTAGAGCTTATAGGAATGTTGTTCTGGATGCCCTTAAATGTTTCACTAAAGTTGATTTTCACGTGATGCCTAGGGGACATAATATTTTGGAAAACGGGTTAGCTACGCCAGCAACCACATGCAAGATACCTTTTCGATCCACTCGCCCATACACGGTGGAGGTGAAATGTAGACCAACTGTTCTAGACAACATCAGATATTTACAGGTATTTGGTAATGATGATCAAATTGAAGATTTTTTGCAATGTAAAAATGATTTCGAGTGTACAAACATAGACTTAGAAAATGAAGATGAAAATGTAAAAAGACCGAATTTGGGAAATGATAGTGTAAATAAGATAGATTCAGGAGAGTTAGGTGATGACGAAATAGAAGCTGATGTTTTTCATTTGAAAAGTAATGTTTTACCTAGGGGTTTAGTTCCTTTAGAGGACTTATTTGATTTTAATGATGTAGCTAAAAAACCGAAAATTGAAGCCAGTGGTCAAGAAGTAGAAGATTGTAATATAGGGAAAAAAGAGAAACCCAGGATGGTGAAACTTTCCAAATCATTACCCCCTGAGCATAAACTCAAATACTTTGAGATTTTCAAGGAATATTTAGACGTATTTGCCTGGGGCTACGAGGACTTGAAATCTTATGACAGTAGCATCATACAACATAGGATTCCAATAAAAGAAGACCAAAAACCTTTCAGACATAAAATTAGTAGAATCAATCCCAAGCTACTTCCTCTGATAGAAAAAGAAATCAAAAAAATGTATGATGCTAAAATCATAGTGCCGTTACGGTTTTCCAAATGGGTTTCAAATTTGGTCCCAACACGAAAGAAGTCCGGAGAAATCAGGCTTTGCATCGATTTCCAAAATCTGAATAAGGTCTCTCTGAAGGACAATTATCCACTGCCAAAAATGGACCACATATTACAAAGGGTAGTCAGATCCAGTCGAATCTCTTTACTGGATGGGTTCTCGTTCACCCAGATGACCAAGACAAAACCGCTTTCACAACACCATGGGGTACTTTCATGTATGTGAAAATGCCTTTCAGGTTGATGAACGTCGGGGCCACTTTCCAGAGAGCAATGGACATCACTTTTGTGGAATAACTCTGCAAATTTATTGTCATAAATCTCGACGATGTAACTATGTTTTCCCAATCTGACGACAAGCACTTACGACATCTTAGACGAGTTTTTGAGAAATGCAGGAAATTTGGGATTTCTTTAAATCCTAAGAAAATCCTTTTTGGATTAGAGGAAGGTAAACTGCTAAGGAACATAATCTCTAAGGACAGAATTAAAATAGACCCCAACAGAATCGAGGCCATTCAAAAATTAGAACACCCAAGAAACATCAAAGAGTTACAGTCTTTTATTGGAAAAATAAACTTTCTGCGAAGATTCATACCCAACCTGGCTGAACTTCTTAGAAACATCACAAACATGTTAAAAAAGAACACAAAAATAAAATGGGACACTGAGTCCAGGCAGCCTTTTGAACAAGTAAAATGCGCACTCATGCAGGCCCCAGTCTTGATCAGTTCAGACTTCACCAAAGATTTCTGTCTTTTTTCTTTCGCCTCTGAACATACCATTGCAGCAATATTACTATAGGAAAACAATGAAGGGTATGAACAACCCATAGTATTTTTCAGTAAATCTTTAAGAGATGCTACTTTGAATTATAAAATAATGGAGAAACAATCTTTTTCCTTGGTGAAAGCCATAAAAGATTTCAGAGTATACATTCTCCATTCCCACACCATTGCATATGTTCTGAATGTGGTAGTAAAAGACATTTTAACCCAGGACAATCTGGATGGCCGAAGAGGAAAATGGATTGCTATCATTCTAGAGTATGACATAGAGATTAAGCCTACTAAACTAATTAAAGGTCAAGGTCTAGCAAAGTTAATGGCTGAATCAAATTTCCATGCTCTTGACATCAATTTCTTAGCTGCAGCAGATGAACAAGGTGAGCAGACAACTCCAAGCATGAGAGAGGTATTTATCAACTCTCCATGGTATGCATACCTGATATTTGTTTTGCAGAATCCACAAGCTCCCCCTGGTCTAACCAAGACTAAAGCTAGGTTTTTGAAATTGAAAGCATTACAATTTTGTATTCTGGAAGGCAATTTGTATTGGAAAGATCCTGGAGGTATTTTGTTAAATTGTCTATTGAAGGATGAAGCTGACAAAGTACTGCAGGAGTTTCATGCAGGAGACTATGGTGGTCATCTGAACTGGAAGGCCACATCCAACAAAATCCTCAGAGATGGACTCTATTGGCCAACTCTATTCGCTGATGTGCATCATAAAGTGACTTCGTGTCATCAATGTCAGTTGTTTGAAGGAAAAAGGAAACTTCTTCCTCTACCCTTGAAACCGATCTCCGTTGAATCCCCTTTTCAACAATGGGGATTAGACTTCATCGGAGAAATACATCCTCCTTCTTCGGGCCAGCACAGGTGGATTCTTACTGCCATGGATTATTTTACAAAATGGATCTAAGCAGTACCAAGCAGGCAAGCCATTGATTCTGTCATTATTAAATTTCTTGAAAATAATATCTTGTCTCGTTTTGGATGTCCTAGAAAAATTATAACTGACAATGCAGCTGCTTTTTGAGCTAAGAAACTCATAGAATTCTACAACCAGTATCATATTGGCTTGGGACACTCCACTGCTTACTACCCTCAGAGAAATGGGCTGGTGGAATCATCAAATAAAACCCTGGTAAACATTATCAACTTTGCAGGAAAACAAGAAGTCGTGGCATAACAAGTTAGTTTCCGCACTATGGGCTGACAGACTGACCACCAAGAGGTCAATTGGTATGTCACCATATCAGCTAGCATACAACACAAAAGCATTTTTTCCCACTTCCTTAGGAGTCCCTGTCATGAAATTGCTGCAAGACAGGCAAGCCGATCCAAACGACTCCCAAAGAAGGATCAACCAGGTGATCCATTTGCAGTAATCTAGGGAAGAAGTATACAACAAGACCCAAGTAGTCCAAGAAAGCATCAAGAATATTTTTGACAAAAGAACCAAGGAAGATGATTTCGAGCTAGGAGATTTGGTGTTGAGATGGGCTTCCTGAAATGAAGACAAGGGAAAGCATGGAAAATTCGATAGTTTGTGGAAGGGACCATACATGATTCAAGCATTCAGAGGAAATAACACTTTCTTGCTAAACAACAATGATGGGACAGATCTGCCAGGAGGACCTGTAAATGGCAGAATGCTGAAACATTATTCACCACCTCAATAGAGACATGAAGTCACACTTTTTATTGTACAAACCATTTTCTATTTTTCTTGCAAGTTTCTAAGTGAATAACTTTGGTCAATTGGTTGAAGCCCGAAGAGAAGGCCCTAAGCCGATTGACCACTGTTTTTTCCATTTTTCAAAAATAAAACCAATCAAGCAACAAAGGTGACTAGGGAGGAAGTTTCAGAACATCAGGAATCAGGATTCTTAGCACTTCACAAGGAGGGTACCATCCCTAGGTGGAGCCGCTGTTATCACCCTATAATTTATAGGATCAACTGGTGACTAGAATGTTATCTCTCTAGTGTTTTTTGTTTGTCAAATGATTTTTCATTCTGCAAATAATTTGAGAAAAAGAAAAAAGAAAAGAAAGAAAAAGAAAAGAGGGCATAAAAGAATTTCAATAAGAGCCCCATGCAATAACAGTGACATGGTCCATACCTTTCAAGCATGGCCGAGTTCTTTTAAATTGATGTTGATAGGAATAGTGAATAAGCTTGGATAAACTGTTTAGTCTTAGCCAAGTTATCTAGGTTAGTTAGTGAATAAATCTAGCCAGACTGTCTAATCTTGGTCAGATAGCCCCAGGTTAGAGTAATTTCTTATCCCAACAGTTTAATATAGGCTGATTGTCCTACGAAGTTAGGTTAGAACATAGGCTAGTTTGGTTTACTTCAATAAAACCAGCTCGATGATCAATGTTGGACCATGTTTTGAATGGTTGAAAGGTTGTTTTCCTAACCCCTTGGTGATGTAAAGATGTAAAATCTTGGGAAAAATCCATGACATGCTCTTATCCTAAGTTTTTCAGGGCTCATATGCTTTTGCGCCCACATTTATGCACCACTCATGTATCAACGACCCAAATGATCGCGCCTAGATCTATGGTGGACAAATATTTTTTGACCCCTCTGACCGTTCTACCTTTAATGGAGAGGGGGGGGGGGGGGGGGGTTGGAATCGCTGATAATGCATGCACGCATATGGACGGCCCAAGTTTTCGTGCTTAGATCTATGGTCTGTATTGGATTTTGAACCCCCCCCATCTGTTCTACCTTTAATGGAGGGTGGGGGGTCTGGAATGTGTGTTAAAGAACGCGCACAGATCCGCGGTCAAAAGGAAAGCGCTCAGATCGACGGCCCAAGGTATTTTTCGGACCCCCCCGACTGATCTACCTTTAACGGTGGGGGGTGGGGGTGCAGAATGGAATCTTACTCTGGCGAGCCCCCTATCAATACGTGGGATAAATCTACTGGTCCCGAGTCCCACCGCCTCCAACTATCTGACATACCTCATCACTTGGGATGTCATCATCCACCTTTCCAAAAGAGTCACATCCCATAACTCTATCAGTACTTCTCCCTCATTCACTCGTGGCAAGTCCCCTCACCATGATTTTTTCCCCCAATCAATAACCGCCACATCACCAATCCATATCCCTTAGTCGTTGTCACCTTCCATCTCACATTCTAAAAGACCCATTGGCCATTTATTACTGGATAACTTATTTTTTAACCAATTGACCTATCCCCTACGCCCAACGGATACCCGTTTATTCAAAATTATCCTCACTCTTCATTCCTTCACCATTTACCCACTCATCGCACCAGATAATTTACCTCGTTTTCTTCTCCGTTACAGTCAGTCACCCCCATCTATAGTCGCCCCCGCTAATATTTTTTTATTTGCAGGTATTGTTACAGTAATGGCACCAAAATCAAAACAAACAGAAGGAGAGGAGAATCTGTTTCTCCCACCTCCTGTCGATCTCGACAGGATTCCATTGGTCAAAAAAGACTACTTAATCACAGACACTAAGTGTGATTTCAACTTCACAGACCTTCAATCATGGCTTAAAGAAGTTTTCCTGGACCAGAGTGACAAAATTGGACTCTGGGAGTCCAACCTACCCTTGTATCTCTTCCCCCAGATTCACCATTTCCCATAGTTTTCCCTAAAGTGCCAAACCCACTATATTCTTGAGCAAAGAGTCATCATATCCTCGTCCGAGGAAGTTCTCTTCCTCATCATGCCAAAAACCATCGACCAAATGATGCAAATATCCCAAGCCGACTCCACATCACCTTTTAACCTTGAAATCCTTACAGAGTTATATCAGAAGATGACTTTTCCTCAAAGAGATCAAATATTTGAGCTTTTTCTTCCACAATCCGCTCAACTCCCTACTACAAATCCCCCTTATCCTTCCTCCATGTTCTCAACCAAAGGAAACCAGGTTATCACGTCCCTATGTGCCTTGTTGGGTTATTTTTCAGATCAGTGGGTAGATGAACCCATTCTGGGATTTTTGTCTATCTTCTCCACCGAAGAGAAGCCCACTACACAGTTCGACTTCAACACGTTCCCGGTGAACAACATTCACGAGAAATTCATCAATTTCACCACAAAAGGCATGTTTTGGTATTCTTCAATATTGGCATACCTGTTCGTTTTCTTCCAAGCGGAAAAATTCACTTTTTCTATGCAAAAGATGGATGGAGATGGAAAACCCCAGAAAGTAACCGCTTGGACTTCCTTGCTAAGACATAACTCCATGAAATTTAGTTTCAAGCAGTTCATCGATCAGTTCTATCACCCAGTGGTGAGTATGCTCAGCGACAGACCCGAACCCAATATTAACGATGAAGTTAAAAGGATCCTACATCTCTCAGATCATACAAAGACTGGTGATTGGTACCTTTACCAAGATCACACTGAGATTAGAGTCTATGGGTGCGAGTTGGCCCCATATAAACTGCCCAAATACTTACCTGTCAGAATTTTTTCTCTGGAATACATAAGGCAGATGATAAACTCGGATGATATTCACTATGTCCTTAAAGAAAAAGCAACAACTCAGAATCAAAGGGAAGATTGGGTCTTTCATCTGCAACAATTGAGGCATCGAGGAGGAAGTAGACAAGCTGCTGAAGGAAATGAAGTTATTCATGAGTTTCACATGGCACTACGATTCGTGTGGGATCATTTTAGAGATGAGTATAAAAAACAAGAATATCCTATATGTCCAGGAATCTAGGCCTGAGGTAGAGAAAATTGCAAACCAGATAGGATGGGAACCAAACACTTTGGTTGAAATAAAACAATAGGACCCCCCGATCACTGTATCACAAACAACCACACCATAGGATCTGAAGGATAAAAGGCCTAGGCAGGATCTGTCACCTCCTGTCACTGAAGTGTCATTAGAAGAATTCCGACTACATACCAAGAGGCCAAAAACCAGTCTAGCTCCTGACCCAGATGGAGAAAAGGAAATTCCATCCACTATAGTGACAGAGGTTGATCGATCTCTCCTCAACACAAGAAACAAGCAGATTATAACCACTGTGTTACCAAAGAAGACTACAGATACTCCACCAATCAACCAGCCAGGCAAGACAAGACCAAAGCTGAGCATCTTTGAGAAATATGACTTGATCAAGAAAAAGAATCAAACTTTGACCAACAACACATACACCCAATTATGGAAGAAGACATCATCTACACAACATAGGCTGCTATCGGCATTCGACATAGAGAAGGGCAGAATGCACATGGCATTCCTCCAAGCACAGGTACCAGACCCTGAGGTAAGCATCAATTACAAAAGGGAAACTTTTGAATTCCAAACTAAGGACATGCATCTCGCTGATCAAATGGATATGCATAGTCAAACTGGAGAAATGGTTTTCTCCACATCGGCACATGCTTCCACTAATGCCTCCAGGTTACAAGTGTCTCTGAACAATGTCCAGACACAGTTGAAGTTGGAGAAGATATCATCCTTTTCCAAGGACAACAGGATCAAAACGCTGGAGGAATTGGTCCTCATGATCGGGTACGACCCATTGAATGTGAAATCAGTCGAGGAGATGATCAATAAAAAAAATGCCGACATAGTGTCTTTGAGGAAAACATTGAAGCTACCACCAACAGTAGACTCACAGGCAAAGGAAATAGCAGAGATAGAAGGAGAAAAGGATGAGATGCTTAAGTTAATCATGGAGCAGAATGCATAATTGAAGGAAATGGAAGCTAATATGGAGAAGCTAGTGAAAGAGAAAGAATAGTTGAAACCCATGAAGTCATTCTATTGAGTGCAGTGCCACTCTCAGGAGTGAGCACAACATCACTAGCAGAAGTCCCATCAGTGAATCCACTGATGTCTATGGAAAAGACGGTTGAATTTTCCAAATCTATGGAAGAGATTAACTTACAGGAGACAGAGATTAGCAGGCTCAAAAATGAGATTGAGAACCTTCAGGAACTCAAATATTCTTATTAAACTAGCTTCTCCAAGGAAAAATAGGTGTTAGACCAGCTCAAACAAGAGTTACAACAACTCTGAAAGAAAACAGTGGCAGGTAAAACATTGGTCGAAGTCAAAGAAAGTGTTTGGACAGACATCACCAAGTCTATGAACGAGATATGGCCAATGATACAGATTATGTTTGAGCAAAATGAATTGGTGTAGAGAAGCAAATAGGACATCGAGAAAATCAGATCAGAATTGGGAGAGATGCCCACACAGGCTAATGAAATCATCAAATTCCTAAATTCTAAAACCAGAGAGGAGTTGGAAGAGATGAGAATTTAGGATAGAATAGAGACCATCCTTGAGGTCAAGAGAGTCTTGACCAAGAGAGGACTGATGCTACAACTGGAAGAAAAGGTTCAAGCCATGGACCAAGGGGTACAAAAAAATTTCAGCAAGATTGAGGCTCTACAGAAGAAAGGTCTTCCTGGTCTGAAGGTGATAAACGACAAACTGATGACACTCCCAAACTACAAATAGAGACTGGCCAATGTGGCTAAGGATAGTTCAAAGTTTTCAAGGATTCAAGGCAGCATCACTGGAAAGGAATTCCTAGATGCACTTCAGTTAGATATCAACATTTAGCATGAGATCCGGTACATCTTCATCACCAAGCCTACTTTCGCCAAGTGCACAGAAATGGATGAAGTCTACCAAAGGATACTCAAAGTCAACATTCCCAGTCATCTTTGATGGGAAGAGCTTTGTGACCCGATAGAGTAGTAGATGAGCTGTCCCAACCCAGTCATCTATCCAGTCAGATGAGGTCGTGCAGAGGCCTCACCAATGGTTCACCCAGAAAACAACATGCAGTTGCGACACATCATCAAACAATTTCCTAGATTCTTGTAATTTGTTAAGTTAGTTAGGCTAAAAATAGATTTACCACGTCCTGATCTTTAATGACAGGATCATTGGTAATTTTGGTTTATAAATACTTCACTTTTCGAGGTATTGAGGGTTGATCTTTACGCCCTACGAGCTATCAGACTGTAATATTTTTCAAGAGACCTTCCATTAAAACAAAGAGGCATTTTTACAGGATTCTTGCATGTATTCACTGGTGATGATTTTCTTTCTAAGTTTAATGTTATTCTCTCTTAGTTATCACACTGTTTGCTAAATTTAATCTTTGAAAGGAGTGAATGTTGCAGGATCTATCTTTGTATACCCTATTTCTCACTTTGAAATATTTTAGTGTTTCATCTTCTGATGCTACGATAAAGAAATTCTTAATTGCTTCTTTGTTGTAATTGACATTCTCACCTTTTTCTGCTATTTCTCACTTATGCTACTAAAAGAATCCAACGATTACATTATCTCGCCCTGTGAAAAGTTTCTTTGCTTTCTGGTTTAGATTTTATTTCATGATATAGACCCCATAGCCCAATGGATGTGTAAACTCTCTCAGCCAACCTAACGAAAACTACAACAAACAAAACCAACATATTTTATTTACCTAGCCTAATATTTAAAGTTGAAACATATCTAAATCATACAGAGAGATCCCTCTCTGAAGCTGGTAAGGCTAGATCCCAGCTTCGAAGTGGTTGGATAAAGCTACCTCTCGTAAATTTCTTCTTTTCTAACAACCTATAGGAAATTTACAGAGCGTTAACAAATACCATGAGGACCCTTATAACTAATTATGATACCTTCAATGTTTTGAAGTGAGTCTCAGGCTCTTCTTGGGTGAGACATACCTACTCTAGTGAGGGACACCCATTTTTCAGCCACTATATCCTATTTGTGTGCATTGGCCTTGTTGCTTTATCTTGGTGCTCTCTGTTGGGCTCTAAATATGTCTAAAACAATCTTAGTTTAACACTAATTTATCAACCCAAGGATTCGTATTTTATCTCAAAGAACATAAAAAAAGTCTATGCAGATAGCTTATAGAGGCTAAAATCGTGTAGTTAAAACAGATATGATTTTATCAACAATCAAGTTCCTCAAACATTCATTAAAGATTCTAGGAATTGAAATCTAAAGCTATGTAATGCAAACGAACTAATTAGCCTATTGAATTCATTGTAAAAGTAGTAATTGAATCTAAGTACAGACTTGCAGAATTAACTATTCCTATGAATCAAATTGCTGGAAAGGAAAAGGCAAATTACTCTACCTATGCAAAGAAACAAGAACTGTAATCTAATTGAAAAGGGACAACAATTGTAATTCTATCGAAAGAAATAACTACTATATTTTAACAAAAAGGAACAACAATTGTAAACTAAGTGAAAGGAACAACAAGTGTGAACTTATGAGGAACTATCACACATCAAATCTCAGTAATGGAAATTGGAAAAACAATCATCTAATGGTTCAAGAACATCTATCTTTTGCAATTGACTTGGAATCATCAACACACTTATGCATTCATTTAACTATTGTAAAAGAGAATCGAATCACAAAACATAAATTGAATTGGTACAAGTACAGGTCGAACAGTAGCTCCTTCAGACTAGCCCCTTGGTCCGCAGAAGCATTGTTATTGGAAATTCAGTATATAGAAATGGTAAAACCACTTGAAGCTTTTATTAATTTCATAACTGGTACAACATGTTACAAAAATTTCTAACTTATAGCAAGTCTAAGTTCTGAGTTCTTGGATGCAATTCTTCTCCTCTTCAAGGTTTATTTTACCCTTTATATATTACAATAGTATAGGTAAATTAAGTTATCCTGAGGATCGAGAAATCCTCAAGATTTCTTTACTATTATAAAGTTACAATACGAGAAACTCAATCATCTTCAAAACTGCCTTGCACCATGCAATCCTCAACCTCCAATAGCGTGCGCATCTTCAAGATTTCCTTTTCTATATTGGGTTTGACAATATCTAACTAATCCTGTAATAAAATAAAACACTTCCAATCATATTTAGGATCTATGTAATCTAACTTAATCAATAACACAAAAGAATATATTATTCATTTTCTATTCTATTTGCTCCTAAATAAACGAAAAGTCAATCAAGATGATATCATGAAATGTGGGAAAAAGGAAGATATTTATACCTTTTTCATAGCCTAACATACCCCCCAACTTACCTTCTTGCATGTCCTCATGAAATCTGAGATCTTACATGTAAAGCAATAATGTTGTAAGGTGGAAAGGTTGGTTCACTAGGTCTTTTGAACCCATTGCTTCTTTTGAGTTTTCCAAAACCAGCATCCTCCCTTTTTTTATTAATTTGATAATCTCTTTGGTAACTCTCTGGAGAAAACTAGATGATAGGGGGATTATATCTACACCTAATCCAAGAAGGTCCTTCCTCTTGGAGCAATCGAGAACACCTTTCTATTCTGAAGGTAGCTGCAAAGAAATTCCTATATATAAAGGGTTCCGTACTCTTCACCTCACTGGAGGATGCATCCCATCTCAGTTTAGAAGCAACAAGGAATTCTTCCTTAATCTCTCTAAAATGAGTGATACTGAAGCATATAACCTGTAGATGGATATGGGATAAGGAGTCTGTGACCCCCCCTCTTTTCATAAAATTTTTATGCCACATAATGGATGGAAAGAACTTTGGAGGCTCTCCCCTAACCCAAAGATCTAGCCTAGTTTCCCTCTTTAAGAAGGTTTTATGAGCTTTTCTCCATCTGACTTGGTTTTGAGTAAATGATAGAAATGCCTGAAATTGTATGTCACCTATGAATGGGACAGGGTTATCTTCCATTTTTTCTTTCAGAATGAAATTATGAAAGTACAATTCACATAAAAATTATTGTACCTTTTCGTCCTGCTCTCTGAAACATGAGATAAACTCACACACAGTGGAAAATGAAATAGGTTTACCTGCTCTGATGGCCTTCACTCTCAATAAAAGATATCGTTCCAACAATAATAAAGTGTAATTGGTGGCAGGGGCTCTGCAATTAGTAGAATCACAGTAGACATTACATATGTCTTTAATTTGCTCCAAAGATTTTTCCAATTGAGTTTGCACCTTTTTCACCTTCTCTTGGGCTCTGGTGAGTGTGGCATAGCTCTCACTCTCTGTTGCTGTCATGTACTTCAGTTGTTTAACAATCTTTTGATGTTCAGTCTTAGTGACCATCTCATCTTGGTATTGAGCCAATGCTCGTTGGGACTGTGTAAGCTTTGCTTTTAGTTTATCAATGGTGATACCCTGTGCTTGAGATTGGGATACTTGGTATTCTTCCATAGCGCCCATATCTTCCCTGGATTGACTTAATTCTTGTTGGGCATGTGTAAGATCTGCTTCTAGCCTATCCATAAGAGAACTCTATTTTTGGGACTGGAGTGCCTGGTGTTCTTCCATAGTCAATAATTCATTTTTGTTTTGAACCAGGGTTTGTTGAGACTACATCAATTCCTCCTCCAATCTTCTGATGGTAGCATTCTTCTCAAGGAGTTGAGCTATTTCCTCTAATACCAGGGTGTCTGTCTACACCTCAACATCAATTTCTTCTGTAGTTGTTATATTTTCTTGTGTTTCTAGAGGAATTACCTCCTCGTTCTGAGCTATTGTTTTTTCTACTACTATTTCTTCAGGGTCTGTCTGTATCCCTACAAAATTTGTGCTAACTGCTTCTTTAGGAAGAGGATTTCTTCCTTGCATTTTGGCCCTTTTGTTTTTCTTTCTTATGTGGGCCTTATCTTCTTGTTCTAACTATTTCCTCAATTCCTTAATAATCTCCTTGAGTTTTCCCACCTTCTGCTTTAATACTTTAGCCTTCTTAGCCTTTTTCTTCAACAGTTTGTTTTCTTTCTTTAACTTTCTAATTTTCTTGGCTGATTTTTGTTTATGAGAGGTCTCAAGGGATTCTTCATTCTGGGGAGCAGATGGGTGATCCTCTGTTCCTTCCAAATGTTCTGCCTGTCTAAGAGGGCTTCTTGTCTCAAAATTAAGTTCTTCCTGTTCTGTGTCCTCTAGAAAGGTCATTTCAATATCAGGAAAATCTTCATCTAGTTTTGAAGAGGAGAATTGTTCTAGGAATTGTTCTATATTATTTGTGCCCTTATCAATTGAGGTTCCCAAGCTTCCCAAAACCTGGGCCATTTCTACCTCATAGCTGTTCAAAAATTGTTCTGTCAAGTGCTCCAATGTCGGTTGGGTGTCTTCCTACTCATTCCTTTGTAAGGTCTATTCTGCTTGCCCAATTTATTGAATATTCTCCCATGGAGTGTGTTCTGTAGAATTCTAAAGTTCTTCAGGTTGTTTTGTTGTACCCTGAATTTCTTTAGTCACTTTCTAAATTCACCTGCTTCTTCTCCTTGTCTGGATGATGGTTTTAGGGGAAGTTGTTTCTCTCTTTCTCTTTTTTGTTATTGGTTGTGTCTATGAGGTATGGGCCGCTATGATTTGGGTAGGGTTTGCCTCAACCTTGGTTTGAGGAGATGGGATTTCTCTTTGGGCAGTAATCTACTCTACTTGTCTATCTTCAATTTCCTTTGGTGGGTTTTTCATGGCATAATTCAGGCTACTCAAGTTGTGGAGGTCTATTAGCCTCAATCATGTTATCCCAGGTCAATTGAGTTTGACTTAGTGCTTTATTTGTTATCAGTTTAACTAATATGTGGTGACTGATAATAGCAACAAGGTCCTTGTATTTTTGTGTTCTTAATGCAACCTCATGTAATATGACATTCAGAAAGAAGGGTAGATTAAGTACTAACCGTTGTTTTAAGGCTGCTAGCAATTTGAGGTGGCGAGGTCGAATTATTTCATATCTTCCATCACAGGTGATGTACCACTGAATTATCCCTACCAGATCCTTCCATGGTTCTCTGAGGGTATTGGGATTAAGTCCTTTTCCTTTCTTATCCAATTCTTCCCCAGGGTCTGTGAAAGTTTCCACAGCTTCCTTTAGTGTTGTGTATCTTATTTTCCACTAAATACCCGTATTAGGGAGGCCTATGACCTCTGCTAAGATTTCTGGGGTGACTGAGATTTGTATGCCTCGCACCATAGAGACTTCTCCCTGCAAATTCTGAAAGAATTCAAGTATGACATTCATGTCATATACTTGCATACGGTTGAAGTACTCTGTACACCCCAGCCGGTGCAAAATATCTCTTGCTTGCTCTGTAACCTATAGTAAAGTTGGCTCCCTGCGCACACCTCTGCCACCCATTTTGTGAGAAAATGTGGACGGCTATTGTTCCTAGTAGCAGACTTGGTTAGACCAGCTCAGAGGAAAAATTACCAAAAATAGCAAATAGCAGAGATAACAAATGTTCAAAAATGTGGATATTTATTACAATCATTACTATCTATGTCGAGAAGCATGCCGAGCGTCCACTCCCCTCATTAATGTAAAAGTCGACCTCGACAATCAATGTAGGGGAGAGTAATGAGTGTAGGTATTTATGGTGAGAGGTAATGATTGTACTGCCACCACCAATGGGGATCAATAATTTATTTTCAAGAAGCATATTTTAATGGTAATCATTAAACGTTAGTCCACTTTTGTGGAATTGAAATATACCTATACTCAAAATAATGCTTTAAGGATACATATGTCGAATAAATTAAATCTGTTCATTTAAATAATCTCCCACATATCATAATGTTGTGTCTTTTCCATTTTATGGAATACAACTGAAATGATAGCCTTGTTATTGAGTGAAGGAGATCAAGAGATACACAGAAACTTGGCATTTAAGGTAATATTACATACCACAGGAAGAGCCACTATTACCAGCAGACATCCATAGCCTCGACAGGGTTGCCTTTTAACCCTTAGATGAGCCCATATCCCTGATTATTTGAATCATTTTTTTTTTTTTCGAAAATACCATTATCCTGGTTTGATAGCTAGATAGTGATAATGCCACTCACTAGATTGTAACTTAGGTGAACAAGCCGACTCATGATGAGACCTCTTGTCCTTTGATGAGGAAATGTTAAAGTCCATTGCCTTGGTGTGGTAGCCATAGTGGGAATGTCACTTAGGTTATTATCCTATGATTGTGGTAGGTTGGATCGTGATGAGACCCCCTATGCTTTTTGAAAAAAAATTATTTAGTTATTATTATTTTTTGTTTTAATTTTTCCCTAAAAAGACCATTATCCTCGTTTGGTAGCCAGATGGTGATAATTCCACTCACTAGATTGTAACTTAGGTGAACAAGTCGCCTCGTGATGATACCTCTTGTCCTTTGACGAGGAAATGTCAAAGGTCATTGCCCTGGTGTGGTAGCCATAGTGGGAATGTCACTTAGGTTATTATCCTATGATTTTGGTAAGTTGGCTCATGATGAGACTCCCTATTCTTTGTGGGAAAAGAAAGAAATTTTATTGATTTTATTTTTATTTTTATTTTTTAGTGTATGGAGGGAGACTCATCTACTCTTTAAGAGTAAGGGATGCTGTGAATACGTGTAAGGATGCCAAGTAAAAGTGTGCCTTAGACTCCTTATTAATTATTAGGGTGATATATCATTTAAGAGTATTTGTATGTATAAGGGAAAAGGAAAAAATTATGGTGGTTACAGGTTTTTAACAAAGTTTAAGATATTTCGAAGAAATTAATCCAAAAAAACAATTTGATAAAGTATGGGAGATAGTCCACAAAATAATGATAGATCGTTGGAAATAATGCTGGTGAAAATTATTCGGTGGAATTTGTACCCCAAAGGAATGGTTTAGCATTCTATCAGGAATGTAGGGAAGGAATGACAATTGTTCCGTTCAAAGGAACAAGAAGTGCGCAAAAAGAACAACAATTGTTCCGTTCAGAGGAACAACAGGTGTGCAAAAGGAACATCAATTGTTCTGTTCAAAGGAACAACAAGAGTGCAAAAGGAACAACAATTGTTTCGTTCAAAGGAACAACAGGCATGCAAAATGAACAACAATTGTTCTATTCAAAGGAACAACAGGTGCGCAAAAGGAACAACAATTGTTTCATTCAAAGGAAAAACAGGTGCACAAAAGGAACAACAATTGTTCCGTTCAAAGGAACAACAGGTGCGCAAAAGGAACAACAATTTTTCTGTTCAAAGGAACAACAGGCGTGGAAAAGGAACAACAATTGTTCTGTTCAAAGGAACAACAAGCGTGCAAAAGGAACAACAATTGTCTCGTTCAAAGGAACAACAGGTGCGCAAAAGGAACAACAATTGTTCCATTCAAAGGAACAACAGGCATGCAAAAGGAACAAAAATTATTCTATTCAATGGAACAGTAGGCACGCAAAAGGAACAACAATTGTCCCGTTCAAAGTAAAAACATGCACGCAAAAGGAACAACAATTGTTAGGTTTTTAACCATCTGAATAGGTAATTTTTAGAAACCTGGAAATGTATTTTAGTTGAATTCAAGGTTGATTAGTCATCAGCTAAATTCCTTTATGAGTTGGTTTATTTAAAAATTAAGTAGTGGATGGTTTGTGAATGTTATGAATTTCGTTATAGTTACCCAATTGTTGTTGTTGAACCATGACACATTCGTTTCTCTGCGAAAGATAGGGTTTGGGTGATGCGATGAAGAAGGAGTTTCAAAACAGAAAAGTGTGCTAACTGAGTTCATTTACAGTTATCTTCTCTAGTTTTGATTTTCTCGAATGACTGTAAAAAAAAAAGATCTCAGTAAAAGATAAAAAAAAATAAAAAATAAAAAATTATATACAGTATCTACAGTGTCAGTAGAATTCAACATTTATGGAGTTGGGGTGGCTGGATTACCTTCCCATGTAGCCACAATTTGAATGGTAGGATCCTTACTTACTTCCTGGTAGAAAGATTCTTTTGAGGGCAGTTGATGATAAAGTCGTAGCTGGTGTACATTGACCCAAAATGGAGATCCGGACCCGTCGATGGTGCTTAACGTGATTATTCCATTATCATGGAATTCATTGATTTCATATGGTCCTAGCCACCATGTTTGTAATTTTCCCAGAAAATCCTGGAATCTGGAATCATAGAGGAGCACCCAATCACCTTTTTAAATGATTTTTTCTTGATATGCTTGTCATGCCAGGTCATTCTCTGTTGCTGAATAGCAGTCATGTGCTCTATAGTAGACAGACATGATTCATCCAATTCGTTGAGCTACTGAGGGCTTTGTTTATGTTCTTTTGTAAGATCCAGTCTGATTTCCTAATCCATTCTTAGAGTCTTGATTCCAAACTCGATTGGAAAGATGGGTTCTTTGCCATAGACTAAATGATAAGGAGAGTAGCCAGTGGTGTTACGCCATGTTGTGCAGTAAGCCCATAAGACATTTGGGAGTTCCGAAGCCCAATTCTGTCTGTTTGTTGAGACAGTCTTTGTCAGGATTTCCTCCAGGACTTTATTGGTGCTTTCCACTTGCCCATTTTCTTGTGGATGGTACGAAGAAGTAATTATGTGTTTGATATGATAATTATCTAGGGTGGTGTTGATTCTATGAGCTGTAAATTGTGACCCCCCATCAGTAATTACTTCTCTTAGTAGTCCATAGCGTACAAATAATTTAAAAATAAATTTGATGACTACTTCTTCTGTTGCATTTGGTAAGGCTTCTGCCTCTACCCATTTATTCATGTAGTCTATTTTGACTAGAATATAGGCCTTCTGATTTGACTTTGGATTAAAGCGGCCAACAAAGTCTAGTGCCCATCTCTCAAATGGTTCCGCAACTACTTGTGCTTTCAAAGGCATTTCATCAGCCTAACCTAGTTTTCCCATTCATTGACAAATATTGCAGGTCTGGACATATTTCTTTGCATCTCTGAATATTGAGGGCCAATAATAATCCATCTGCAAAATTTTGTGTCCAGTCTTGCGATCTGCAAAATTCCCACCACAGGGCTCATCATGTATAGCCTTAAGTATGTCGTAGATTTCATCGTCTCCTATGCATCTGCAGATCTGGAGATCGACTCCTGTATGGAAGAGATATCCGTTGATCCAGGCAAATCGTACGCTATGTTGGACGATCGATTTTCTTTCTCTTGATGAAAGATGTGCTGGTAATATTCCCACTGCTAGGTAATTTTCCACATCCGCGTACCAAGGTGGCTTTGTAGTAACAAAAAATAGATGCTCGTCTGGAAATCGATCTTCGACTGTTAAGGAGTTGTCTATTTTGGGTATGCGGGATAGGAAGTCTGCGACAAGGTTTTCTCTCCTGGGTCAATCTTTGATGGTGATATTAAATTCCTGCAATAGTAACAACCATCGAGTGACCCGTCCATTAGTAATTGGTTTATTATCTAGATATCTAATAGCAGAATGATCAGTATACCGAATAACCGGATAGCCTGTTATATAATGACAAAATTTATTAATGGCATGTATAACAGCTAAAAATTCTTTCTCTGTTACTTTGTAATTAAGTTCAACTGGATTGATATTCTTGCTAATAAAATAAATGGTGTAGGGTTTGTTGTCCTCTTCCTGTCCGAGGATAGTGCCTATGGAAATATCTGATGCATCAATGGAGATGTGAAATGGTATTTTCCAATTTGGTCCCCTGAGCACCGGTGCTATCGAGATCAACCTCTTGAGTCCCGCAAATGCCACATCAAACTTGTTAGACCAATTAAACTCTACATTACCAATCAAATCATTTCAAGGTGCAACGGTTCTTACAAAATTTTCCATAAATCTATGATAGTATCCTGAAGCGCCAAGGAAACTACATACCTTAGTTTGTGTGTGTGGTGTAGGTATATTAATGATTACCTCTATTTTTACTAGATCTACCCTAATTCCATCTGTAGAGATATAATTCCCTAGTACCACACCTTCTGTCATCATCATGTGACATTTTTTGTGGCTTAAACATAACCTGGTCATAATGCACTGCTCTAGTATTTTCTCCAGGTTATTCAGTGCTTGATCGAAGTCGTCGCCATAAGGAGTGAAATCATCCATATAGACTTCAATCCCTTCACTGATCAAATCGCTGAATATGCTCAGAATGGCCCTTTGGAAAGTGGCTGGAGCATTACAAATTCTAAAGGGTAATACTCTGCATGCAAAAGTGCCCCAGGGGCATGTGAATGTAGTTTTATCTTGATCTTCTGGGGCAATATGAATCTGATTGTACCCGCTAAAATAGTCTAAGAAAGAAAAGAATTTCTTTCCTGCCAAAGTATCCAGGACCTGGTCAATGAAAGGAAAAGGGAAGTGGTATTTTTGAGTGGCTTTGTTAAGTTCCATGTAGTCGACACATATTTTCCATTTCCCATTTTTCTTTGGGACGATCACTAATGGGGAAACCCACCGACTATCTGAGATGGGATATATAAAATTTAAGTCCAACAATGTTTGTAATTCTTCTTTAACGATATCCCTAAGGTGAGGATTCAACCTTCTCTGTGGTTGTCGGATTGGCCGGGCATCTTTTCCAACATAAATGTGGTGTGTGAAGAGTTGTGGATCAATCCCTTTCATATCAGAATTTTCCCATGCAAAAGCTTGCTAGTATTTGGAGAGGACTTGAATTAAATTTTGTTGTTGTTATTCATGTAAATTGGCATTGATGTTTAGAAACCTACTTGGTGCAATCTCAATGGGTTTTCTGTTATGAACCATTGTAGTTGGAATCTGTTGTTCCATTAAATCTTCCAGCAGGTCTCCCTGTGCTTCACAATCTAGAACAACTTGGAGCATTTGGTAGGTCGAGTTGCTCATGGTGGCTAGACTATTGATAAACCCACTAATTATGTCATCCTCTAGCTGGTTTTTAAGTCTGAGGGATTCCTCCTGTGTAAGAGGGGCTCGTAAATCCCTCTCTAGGTATCGCGGTGGTGGAAATTGTGGATATATGAAAGTTGGACTTGGCTTAGAAGGAGGATATATAATGAGATTCTTTGTGATACCCCCTCTAGTGATTGTCATATTGCCTGCTCGACATCCTATATATGCATATGTTGTTTCAAGCCATGGCCTACCCAGTATTAATGGATTCCCTTCAAGTCCACTTCATGGGTTGATGATGAGGAAGTCTGCCGGACATTCCCAAGAGTCGACGAAGATGGCTACATCAAGTAATGTGCCAATTGGTCGAACTACCGATCGATCTGCCAACTGTAGCATTGTTTCAGTGGGTTTGAAGGAGTTAAAACCCAAGGTATTATAGGTTTCCATAGTCAGGATGTTGATGGATGCTCCCAAATTGACTAGTGTATTTGGAAAAGAACAACCCTGGATCTGAATTGTCACTATGCGATTCCTCGGATCTGCATATTTGACCAGTTCTTGTCTACCTAAAATTAGGTCAGACAAGGCTCCTACCACACGGACTGTTGATGATAGGATTTTAATTTTTCTGACGGGATTTCTCCCACATAGCTCCTTGATCATTTTTGCGTAGATTGGAATGTCCTGGAGAGCTTGCAGGAGTGGAATCTTAATGTATAAATTCTTGAGTTCCCCTACTATGTCGAAGTTGGGATATATGACCGATTTTGTTATCATCAATATTTCGAGGAACAGAGGGGAGGGCATTGCCTCCTTATCAAGATCTTGTGGTTCAACTGTGTTCCCCCTTGCTCAATTTCTTCTGTTATTACCATAGTCGAAGGTGTTATTACTGGTTATTTTCCACTCTCCTATTCTTGAAAACCGTTATTTTCTTCAGGAGATATTATTTGTCCTGATCTCAACCACAATTCGTTGCACCCTACCGAGTTGGTCTCTCCTTCCCCATTCTCCATAATCTGGATGATTTGAGTCAGTCTGTTATTTGGATTTGGGTGAGGCTGGGATGATAGTTGAGGGTGCAATTGTGGTTACAGATTTTGAGGCAATTGGAGTGGTGCTTGTAGCGTAGGCTGAGTTTGAGGGGGCCATCCCTACGGGTTGGTTGTTTGTCCCCATGGGGCACTACCGACTATGATTCCAATTTGGGTTTTGGGTAGTCATGTTGGGCCACTGTGAAGTGTAGATGTTGTTATTTGAGTTGTGAGTGAGGCCAAGTAGAAATTGTGGTTGGTTGATTCTACCATGGAGGATTTGCGGTGGGCTGGTTTTTCCAATTGGGATTTGTAGGTGGGTATTGTTGGGGTTGCTAGTTCTGATTAGTAAATGAATAACCCTACCATGTGCTACCAGGAGCTTGCTGCTGATTATACTATCCAGAGAGGAAAGAGGAAGGGTCCTGTAGTGTATTTGGAGGTTGATTCAGCCATTAATGTCGTTTGGCCATCAGATATAACGACTCTGTTTCTTTTTATGCTTCTCTAAAGACAACTTTCAGTCTAGGAAGCGATGGACATTGTTCTGTGTCGTGATATTTTGCACAGATAGCACAAACCTGAACAATGTCCAAAGGGAAATCCCTTCAACCATGTTTCCTTCTGCACCTGTGGAAAAATATGGCCAACATTTGTTTTTCTTCTGTTTTCTTCTGTTTGTCCTGTAATACATCCACTTGTGTAGTCAGAGTGCTCAAAATATCTATTTTGAAGTTTTCTAAGAGATTACCGACTTCATCTCATGTAACACCCCCACTAGTAATATTGCTACTTCTAGTGAGGGGGATATGCATCCCTTATCTGGTTCACGAACTTCCTCTAGAGCACCTGATGCACAGTAGGATGATGTCATCATAAGCCTTTTGATAAATATCACCATTACCCATTAAATTCAACGTTTCTATCCATTCATCTTTCATACCCTTAATCAGAGTTGCCTTAAGAACTTCACTTGGTAACGTGCCATAGGGTGATCTTTTTAAATTATATTGAAATCTCTCGACATATTCTTCTAATGATTCATTTTCTTTTGCATTCATTTGAAAGATTTTGTCTTTTAAGTTTCTAGTTCTACAATAATCCTGATATTTTTTCAAGAAGTCCTATTTCATTTCGTCACATGAGTTTATAGTTCCCCCTCCCAATCCCATGAACCAGTGTAGAGCTTCTCCTTTCAGAGTGGAGGGGAACAATTTTAGTTTTTGGGGTTCAGAGGTGTAATCATACCCTCTACATAGGACATCAAATTAAAATAAGAATGCGTCCGGGTCTTCTGAGATTAATCGATGAAAGGTTCACAGGTTTTGTAGGGGAATTGCCTTCATGGGGGTATTGGAGATTGGATCAACTATCGAATATTCCAAAGTGGAATTCTGGGGATGTTGTGGATTTGGTTGTTCCATTTGATCAAAAATATGCTAGAAATTTTCAGAGATTTCTTGATCTCGGTACTTTATTTGAATTGGCTGGTTATCTGATCCTCTGGGGGATTTGATTGCACTTCCTCTATCTGGGATTTTGGGTATGCCTTCTTCTTTCACAGGAGATTCGAGGTCAGTTGGTGGGTCTATATCAGCTATCCCACTGGTTTCTCCTTCTCCTTCCTCCAGATTACAAGAGTTTCCCTCTTCTAAAGGGTCGAGGGGTGGAAGATCTATGCTCTGAAATCTTTGCTTAGTCCCTTCAGTTTTGCTATGGATCTCAGCATGGGTTGTAGTTGGTGAAACTGTCACCTAAGGGATTCAGGTAGATCCTTTTCTAGGTCCAATCGAATCTTGAGATTCTTCTTTTTAGATGATGTCGTCTATGAAAGTGCTTCTTCCAGGGAGCATTGAGCCCTGGGCTTTGGTAATTTTTTGTGGGGGTTTTGGTTTTTAAAAATCTTTCTTCTTAGTCATACACACTTCACATAGTAACGAAAAAAAGAAAAAAGAAAAACACCTATGCTACCTCTTGCTGCATCAGCTAGAGGTAGGCGTTGGCATAAGCATATTACTTATCACCTGCATAGGTTCTTACCTTCCATCTTCAATACCTAGTCCTCCAGAGGCAAAATCTATGCTACCTTTGACATTCTTCCCCGACAACAACGCCAAAATGTTGGGCTCTAAAGATGTCTAAAATAGCCTTAGTTTAACATTAATTTATCAACCTGAGGATTTGTCTTTTATCTCAAATAACATTGACAAAGTCTATGTAGATAGCTTATAGAGGCTAAAATTGTGTAGTTAAAACAGATCTGAGTTTATCAACAATCAAGTTCCTCAAACATTCATTAAATATTATAGGAATTGAAATCTAAAGATGTGTAATGGAAAATAACTAATTAACCTATTGAATTCATTGTAAAAGCAGTAATTGAATCTAAGTATAGACTTGCATAATTAGTTATTTCTATGAATCAAATTGCTGGAAAGGAAAAGGAAAATTACTCTACCTATGCAAAGAAACAGGAACTGTAATCTAATTGAAAAGGGACAACAATCGTAATTCTATCGAAAGAAATAACAACTATATTTTAACAGAAAGGAACAACAATTGTAAACTAAGTGAAAGGAACAACAATTGTAAACTAAGTGAAAGGAACATCAAGTGTGAACTTATGAGGAACTGTCACGCATCAAATCTCAGTAATGGAAATTGGAACATAAATCATCTAATGCTTCAGGAACATCTGTCTTTTGCAATTGACATGGAATCATCAACACACTTATGCATTCATTTAACTATTGTAAAAGAGAATTGAATCACAAAATAGAAATTGAACTGGTACAAGTACAGGTTGAATAGTAGCTCCTTCAGACTGGGCCATTGGTCCATAGAAGCACTGCTACTGGAAATTTAGTATATAGAAATGTGTAATGATCCCAAGCCAAATTCTTTCTTGGAATCACTAACTACTACTAATTTATTGAGTTATTAAGTGCATACAAGATTCACCAACACATGGAGATCACAATATATTCAAGATGTAGAAGCACAAGCAAAGATCTCACCTTTTTATTATGAGCAATGTAAGATCAATACAATAGATGGCCAATCTGGCATAAACCTCAGATGGCCATACAAGCAATAGATATGAGCTGCTAAAAAATGCTCCCAAAAATAAAAAATAAGCCTCCAAAGGATGGATATACAATGAGGACTAAATCAAGCAGATCTGAGCTGCACTAATGCTCAACCTTCAAGCTGGAAAGTGCCACGTCCTGCTAGAATGGTGAAGCCATGAATAATTCTGCCTTTCTACCAAAAGTGTCCAATCATCCCGACAAATATGCCAAATGATAGATCGGGCAACTGTAAGGAAAACCCAGATGTCCAAATTCCCAAATCCACTCTCAAACCCCATAGATATGAATTCTTCACTGAATGGTGTGCCCCACTAGATGACTGAAACCCTAGCTGGTTCGGCCCTGATGAATGAGGCCTCCAAATGCTCTGAAACTCTCTAGAAATATAGATCGAGACACTGCAAGTCACTAGGTAAAGTCTTAGGGTCAGATCTGAAGTGTAACCCCTCCAAACAGACTAGATCTGGATCTCAAAAACGCCCTCCTTCTCTTAAATTCGTCGCACTGCTCAAAAAATAATCCGAGCCATAAAAATGTCTCAGAAAGCACTAGATCTGATATCCAAGGACCTGCAATGAAAACCCAAGTGATAGAATCCTCAACGGCCCTGCCAATCTCCTACAATGAATCTCTCTCCAAAGATGGTGCGCCCCTCTTGTTGGAATCCCTCAACTGGTGCGCCCTCTCTCTATCTGCACATGAAACTGATGTAGAATCCTCCTGCAACTGAGTAGATCTAGAACTAGAATTGTGTGAGAGAGTATTGCATCTCTGAGACCAAGCTTGGGACAAGATAGGTGGAATCTTTCACCACCGAATCATCCTCTATGTTTTGTTATGTCAAACCCTCAAAACCCCCAATATTGGGCTCAATAGCTAGAAGCTAGAAATCAAAATAAGATCATACATGAATGAATGAGAAGAGGCCCTTGCCTTTACTTTATACTTTTTGGTTCACCTTGTCCCTCCAAAGTGACTTTCATTTTATTAACTTTTAATTAATTAATTAAATCACTTTAATTAATTAATTAACCCTTTTACCTTTGAAAAGCTCCTTATCTCTCCTTGTGGCTTCCCTGGCCACTGAAAGTCACTTCTATCCATCCCATCCTGTAGTGTTTCTCCTCCCGATTCCAATGAGATATTACACTGAGAGGTTCCTCCAAGTAATGTGTCAAAAATGACCTCTTCAGTAAATTCCATTGACTTATAGCTCAAAATAGTCAAAATCATGGAAATCGTCGGAATGCAACGAAACCAAAGACAACCTGTACGGAATGGCTCATAATGATGGAATATGATCATCAATGCAATATGGACCCCACAATGCCTCTCAAATATGCCTGTACTCTCTCTAGCACCCATCTAGCTACTCTGGTCATCATAAATCTTTGCCCTGTGATGATGTCCCAAAGTGGGGACATTATAGTCCTCCCTGCTAGAAAATTGATTGTCCTCAAGCAATACCCAAATCACCCGAAGTAAAATACTAGGATCCCATGTCCACCTATGGGATACATAGTAGAACCCATCCAACGATGAACAATAACACACTCCACCCCCTGGATCCCATATCAGGAAGTGAACTACAATACTCTGTGAAGAACAGTCCTGGAAGATATCAACCCTGTGAACCTCCTGCACCTGACCCATGGCCTCATATCAGAATGATTCCATCCTCCAAATCTCTACCAAGATCCACACGGTCTCCATCAACTGCACATGATGATGCCAGAATGAGGTACTGCAAGATCTCCATGAGGCACCCTCAAGCGTTGTGCTAAATGGAAAGTTAGAATAACTTTCCCCTGCAATGGTCCACTCTCCCCTGTCGGTCAATGAACTTCTCAATCCTGCAATCCCTGGGTCCCATGATAACCTCTGTCAATGATCCTCCTGCTGACACTGCACTACTCTGTCCATGACCGTCTGTCCCCTACATACATAAAGGATCCTCCTCCCCGGGATCCTCAAGCTGAAATACCTGTGACCATCGAACCTACTGCCCAGAAACTGTATCGACATAAACACCTATGTAGAAGAAGTACCTGTCCAAACGTCTCCATGCCCTATCATGATGATCAAGAGGAAGAAAAGGTCTCACCCCATAGGACAAGTACCTGCTGAGCCACTCCAAACCAACCCAAGGTGGAGTGTGTGGCTCTCTGGCACCACCTGGGTTGTCATGTAGTGAAACATCCTACTAACCAAGTGAACTCTTGGATCCCAAGGAAAACATGGAATTTTATCACTTCCAATCTCCGCTAGCTGCTCCTGTGCTGGGCTGATCACTGTCGGAAGCACACTGCGCTCATCTGTCATCACCAAGTCTATGATGCTCACCATCACACACCAAGTCTCAACTGTCTGTCTAACATGGTCCACCTCTGACCTGCTGTATGCCGTAAAAGTACTCCTGTCATATAGTCTCAGCCTACTCACTCTCCATGCTCCCAGCCATGGCCTATCCCTCCTCATGCTATTGTCTATGATAAAAGTGTCAGGATAGGATAATAGAAACATCTGCAGCTGACTGTAGGACTAGGAGGTGTCACATGCTTTGGTCAATCCCAATGATTCGACTAGAAGATCATCCATCAATATCCATGAAAGATGCTCTCTTGTGATCATCACCGAGTCCCAACCATCCAGTACAACCAGAAGTAACCCCTCCGACTGTTGGTTAACCAACCTCCATCTCTCATCTACCATGCAACTGTTGAAATGGTGAAGGTGATCTCCCACAACTATGTGCTGCTGCAGAGGAGTGACATGTACATACTCCCCTGAGTGTGTCTCCTCCCTGCAAGGCACTATACCCCTCCAAATGCCACCATACACCTCGACATCTCTCTGTGAGCTATCACTCATCACGGTATGCTCCGGCATACTCATGTCATCTCCCAAAAACTCATGTTGCATCACAGATCCTGGGTGTACAGCTGGATCAATCTCTATATGGAGATCAACCACTCCCAAGACACAAATGGAAGTGTCCCCCATCGATTGGTGCTCCTCTGCTAGATCATCAACATCCTCTGTCAATGTGACTGACTGACACATGTGACTGTCCACTAAGACAGATGAAGTGGATCTCTGACAAATCTCCTCAAGAGACCCATCTGATATAGACTCTGATTCTTGAAGGGCGGTCTGTGTGCCTCTCAAGAATTCTCGAGTGCTCTCCAACTCTCGAGTGAGTTGGTCTACCTCCAAATCCTACCCCCTCAGGGCCCTATGATACAACTCGCCAATCCCCAGTAGGTAGTCTCTATATGTCAACAACTGCTGGTAGTCAATCCTCCTCATCATAGACACTCTCTCCCGGAGAGTGTGAAAATCATCCATGGAAAATCCCCCATCTGAGATACCCTGTGCCACTGATGCTCTCCAACCGTAATCTACCATCACTACATGCATGTCATCAATATGTCTAGTGGCTTCCCTAGTCATAGCCTCACTAACTCCCAACTGTGCTACTAACTGGTGTGACTCCTGATCATAGTCATGCTGGGGTACCCCCTCATGCCTCTCACTACTAGTGCCATCACTAACAACACTCTCTGCAGAAGATAAAGTGATGAACTGCCTGCTATCTACTGTGACACTAGGTACTCCTGTATGCAACTACATCCCATCACTAGATGCCATCTCCCCCTGACTCACACTGTATCCTGTATGAGAAGCTGTATCCTCCTGTGCACTCAACCTGCTACTATCATCTGCGCCTGGATCCCATATAGCTGTATCCAGACATGTGCTATCATCATCCTGACTGCCAAAGAGTGCATCCTCATCCATGCAATCTGATCCTGGAAGTAAGTGCTCCATACACCTGTCAACCTCTGCCATCTTCTCAACCACTAGAGTCTCCAATAGCTATGACTCCATCTCCTCTGACTGACCTGTATGTGTGGGGTCAACTGCATGTACATCATGTACCTCCTCCTGGATCTGTGGGTCTACCTATCCATGGTGTGCATCCCTCACACTAGGCTCATCCATCATACCTAACGTGACACTAATATCCTCATCTGACATGGCTATCATGGGTTTCTGAACAGGTGTCAGATGTGTCACGGCCCCCATAGGAATCTCATCATCTCTAGGTGATAACACGTGTGACTCCTCACTAGTGTCACCACTCTATTGAGGCATAAGGTCATCAATGGTATGTGATGTGTCTGCTGAGACACTGGGGATATTGTCCTGTCCATCCAGCTGCCTATCCTCTACACAAGGGTCATCCTCCTCCTCAAGCATGCAAGAATCACTAGCCTCTGTGCAAGAGTCATCATCACTATCCTCTGAGGTAGAGTCACTATCACTAGCCTCTATGCAAGATTCATTGTCATCATCCGACTTCTCTGAATCCACATATATCGCTCCATCCTCACACACCTCACCCTCACTATCATGACATGGCTCAATAATGCGCTCCTGATCTTTACCCTTGCACCTATGATCTATTTCCCACGACCCCTTGCAACTGTGGCAAGGTTGCATGCTCCTACTGGGCGTGGGGTTTCTCTGTTCTTCCCACCATATAGCTACTTCTTTTTTCTTTTCACCTGCTATGATCACCCCTGTAAAATATCCCATTTGCTCCAATGAGGATTTCTAAAGGCTGCATATTGTAGGAAGGTTATTGTAGCCTTAGTTTCTTTGCTAAGGCCGTCATACATGATCTCCAACCATGGTATCTCAAAGGCTATCTTATCCACTTCTTTCCAACTATCCATTTATCCCTATGGAAGACCCCCCAGGTTTGCAGGATTTAAGTTTTGATACCACTGTAATGATCCCAAGCCATTATGCAAGGATCATCATTGTTTTGGTGTCTTTTAAAAACTTTTTCTGAGTGAGGTATTTCGTCAAACACTTTGCTGATCTACCTTTTAGATGTGTTTATATGTGTGTATGCAACAAATAACAAAAAGAGATAACCATGGAACATACCTCAACCATATGCAATAAGATAGACAAGCCAAAAATCTCAATTCTTCTTTATTCATAAAATAGAGAAACCTGCTACAATGAAGATGTCGATCTGGAATGTTCAACAGATGGCCAAGAAGATAGACAATAGATAAGAGCTGCTACAAAATTCTCCCGCTAATACAAAAGATGTCTCCAAAGGCTGAATGAGAAATAAAGATCAATACAAGCAGATCTGAATGCCAAACTCTCCAGCTGAAGAATGCCATGCTCCAATAGAAGGTTGAAACCCTCAATAACTCGGCCCTACTACCAAAAGTGTCCAATCTCCCTAATAAATATTCCAACTGATAGATCGAGTGATGGTAAGAATAACCCAGGTGATTGAATCTCCAAGATCCCTCTCAATCTCTGTAGATCTGAAATCCCCCACTAAATGGTGCGCCCCACTGGATGACTGAAACCCTAGATAATTCATCCCTGCTGCCAAAAATGTCCAATCACCCTAATAAATATTCCAAATGATAGATCGGGTGATGGTAAGAACAACCCAGGTGACCGAATCTCCAAGATCCCTCTCAATCTCTGTAGATCTGAAATCCCCCATAGAATGGTGCGCCCCACTGGATGACTGAAACCCTAGATAATTCGGCCCTGCTGAAGGAGGCCTCCAAATTCTCTAAAACTCTCCATAAATATAGATCGAGACACTGCAAGTCACTAGGTAAAGTCTCAGGGTCAGATCTGAAGTGTAACCCCTCCAAACAGACTAGATCTGGATCTCAAAAATGCCCTCCTTCTCTTCAATTCGCCCCACTGTTCAAGAAATAATCTGAGCCATAAAAATGTCTCAGAAAGCACTAGATCTGATGTCCAAGGCCCTAAAATGAAAACCCAAGTGATAGAATCCTTGACGGCCCTGCCAATCTCCTACAATGAATCTCTCTCCAAAGATGGTGTGCCCCTCTTGTTGGAATCCCTCAATTGGTGCGCCCTCTCTCTATCTGCACATGAAACTGATGTAGAATCCTCCTGCAACTGAGTAGATCTAGAACTAGAATGGTGTGGGAGAGTATTTCATCTCCGAGACCAAGCTTGGGACAATATAGGTGTAATCTTTCACCACCGAATCATCCTCTAGGGTTTGTTATGTCAAACCCTCAAAACCCCCAATATTGGGCTCACTAGCTAGAAGCCAGAAATCAAAATAAGATCATACATGAATGAATGAGAAGAGGCCCTTGCCTTTCCTTTAT
>ML777533.1:878160-922900 GCA_009831015.1 Picea engelmannii | reverse complement strand
AACCTTTTTACCTTTGAAAAGCTCCTTATCTCTCCTTGTGGCTTCCCTGGCCACTGAAAGTCACTTCTAGCCATCCCATCCTATAGTGTTGCTCCTCCCGATTCCAATGATCTATTACACTGAGAGGTTCCTCCAAGTAATGTTCCCAAAATGACCTCTTCAGTGAATTCCATTGACTTATAGCTCAAAATAGTCAAAATCATGGAAATCGTCGGAATGCCACGAAACCAAAGCCAACCTATGCAGAATGGCTCATAATGATGGAATATGATCATAAATGCAAGCTGGACCCCACAATGCCTCTCAAATACCCCTGTACTCGCTCTAGCACCCATCTGGCTACTCTGGTCATCATAAATCTCTGCCTTATGATGATGTCCCAAAGTGGGGACATTACAAAATGGTAAAACCGCTCGAAGCTTTTATTAATTTCATAACTGGTACAACATGTTACAAAAGCTGCTAATGCATAGAAAGTCTAAGTTCTAAGTTCTTGGATGCAATTCTTCTCCTCTTCAAGGTCTATTTTAACCTTTATATATTACAATAGTCTAGGTAAATTAAGCTATCCCGAGGATCGAGAAATCCTCAGGATTGCTTTACTATTATAAATTTACAATACGATAAACTCAATCATCTTCAAAAATGCCTTGCGCCATGCAATCCTCAACCTCCAATAGCTTGCGCATCTTCAATATTTCCTTTGCTATCTTGGGTTTGACAATATCTAACTAATCCTATAATAAAACTAGACAATTCCAATCATATTTAGGATCTATGTAATCTAAATTTATCAATAACGCAAAAGAGTATATTATTCATTTTCTATTATATTTTCTCCTAAATAACCGAAAAGTCAAACAAGATGATATCATGAAATGTGGGAAAAAGGAAGATATGTATACCTTTTTCATAGCCTAACACTCTCTCTGACTATTAGTTGGACCTAGGATTTGGTTTTATATATCGAGTCTTGAGTCATCGTGGAGAAAGAATAGCCTCCTCTTAGGTCTCATTGTGTGTTGAATATAGCACCACATATTGATTCTTTATCGAAGTTTCCTTCTAAAAGGCGTAAAGTTAATAGGCGTGGTACATATATCTCCACCTCTCAGACTTGTGATTATCCAGTTATGGGTACTGAGTCAAATTTGAATGTCACAAGGAGTCCCTTGGCTCCAAAATATTATGTTATTAGTGGGATCCCTTCAAATCCTTTAGCCCCAATAGTTGGGTTGTCATATATCCCCCCACCTCTACTACTACCCAACCTGTGGGTTCTACTAAACCCATGGGAATGAATCCTTTCATATCACTTTTTGATATGCTAGGTTACAATTCTTTGTCAATGACTTCGGTCTCTAATCCCTTTTCTTTTGGTATGCCCAACATGACATTTCAACTCTCATCCTCCATTCCAATGGTTAATGTGAATCCTATTTTTGGACCTGGGGGCATGGCTCCTCCGTATGCTCCTCTCTCGTTTGGTGGAGGCAATATTCCCCAGATGAATCCTACAGTTGGAGGTTGGCATCCTTTTTCTTCTAGGCCTAATCCTGGTCTAAATGCTCTTGGATGGAGTGCTCAATTGGAAGGACAAGTTACTTTCTATATTCTTTCCTCTATCCCCTCTTCCTCCATGATGATTTCAAAAAATGCACTTATTATGGTGAATCCCCCTCTTTCCTATGGAGTTCCATCTAGAGGGAGTCAATTTCACACTATGGGAAACTCCCATCCCATAGCCCCTTTGTCTAGGAGCAACATATATAACCCTCATTATGTTTTTTTTGTGGGTATGGTGCCCACACAACCTTTTATGAATTAATTTGGAGGAGGAAATTATCCTAGAGGATAAGGCCATGAAATATACTAGAACCCTGGATGGCCTGCAACCCCTCCATCCCAATATTTCTCAGGCTCACAGGCTCAGATGCCGCAACCCTGGCTCCCTTTTCTAACCATGCTTAATCTACCTGATTTGTCAAAATTAATAAATTACCCTACATTTCACGATCCATTATGGCCCCCCATCCCGACCAACATTCCTTCGGACATACCAAAATTCGAAGGCAAGACTAAAAAGGATCTGGGTGATCATGTCACTACTTTTCATCTTTGGTGCTCATCTAACTCACTTAATGACGATTCTATTCATTTGAGGGTATTTCAATGCACCTTCATGGGGTTCACTACGAAGTGGTACATTGATATACTGGGGGGAACATACATAAACTTTATTCATATGGTTTTGGTCTTTCTCAATCACTTCAAGTTGTTGGTTCGTTATGATGTCGACATATAACTTTTGTCAACCCTCTACTAAGATAAAGCCATGCATATCTCATACCATATCCAAGAGTGTCATAGACAGAAGAGGTTGATCAAATACTACATTCCTCCAGAGTTTTTGTTGGAGTGTTTCCTTAAGTCCTTATTGCCTTATATTTCGAAGGATGTCTCTACATCCATAGTAACATCTGAGGAAGAAGCTATTTTCAAAGCCCAACTATTGGACCTCATATATGCTAAATCTGGGATATTGTATGAAATTCTTCCTAATGTGTTGCAGTTGAACTATAACCTTAGAAAAAAGCTTGGGCCTCATACCAATGGCATCATATGCTCCACAAATGCTAATTCTACAGATTTGGTGATGAAACAATTGAAATATTTGTCTCTAAGCCAACACGTAGCAAGACAAGCTTCGACTTCATCCTCCACTCCCACTCAGTCAACATATGTAAATTTTGTATAGTCGTTGACTAACCCAAATGGACCAGCAACTATGAGGGAATAGAAGGAAAGGACGAGGTAATAATCATAAGGGTGGAAAAAATAATAACAAAGCCAAGAAAAACACTAACAATGATAGATCGAATATCAATGTTGGTGAGGGCAAGAAAGAAAAATGGAAGGTGAAGTTTCCTTGTAAACTTTTTAAATATGATCACCTTACCCACCTATGCCCCAAAATCGAGGAAATCTCGAGGCTCTTATCACAACCACCTACTATGTTGAAAAATACATTTACACATAATCAAGACATGGAATTGGGGACCTCTAACACTAGAAATGCATCCAGTGGAAGTCAAAACCCCTCGACACATCAAGGTGGCCATTTATGTGTCAATATGGTCAAGTCTCAGATTGATGTAGCCACTCGATCTAGTGATTACAGTTATTCACAGACTGTTGTAAGTCCAGAGTCATCTCATCTTATGGAAACACCCATGCAGATAAAAAATCCTGAAACTCCACCTCGTATTCCAAAAGGAGTACTAAATATCTTTGCCCATAATCCTAATGCCAGAGCTTCCCAGAACTATTCGGTTGTCGAAGATCTTGGTCAAACCCCTTGTGTGATGTAGGATTTGGAGGTTCTCCAGACATGTCCTTCACAAAGGAATGCCTTGGTATCTACTTTAGGATCTCTAGAGCTGTGTGGATTGAAGGTTATTAAGTTTGACGTCACATATGTTAGGCCTCACTTGCCTTACCATGTGGTATTTCAAATCCATGGGTTGTACAAAAAAATTACCATCAAATGCAATGTAATTGATGAAGGTGTTGTAACATGCGTGATGTCCCTAACCTGTTGGAAATCCATTGGCTCTCCAACTCTATCCCAATCTATGACTATGTTGACCTCTTTTTATGGGCGTTCATTGTGACCCCATGGAATTCTTCCCACTTTTCTAGTCCAGTTAGGTGGAAAGACAGTGGAGTTTGATGTCGAAGTGGTTGATGCACCCCTCAACTATAATTCACTATTAGGGCATAATTGGAGTTATTCCATGACAACAGGTGTGTCGTCCACTTTATGTACTTTATGTTTTCCTCACGAAGGGAAAATAATGATGATTGATCAATTTTTCTTTTCACATGCTATGCCTAATGTATCATTAGGACCTTCGGTCTCTGTGATCGACAATTCTCAGTAGGAAAATGAGGATGTTGGTGTTGGAATGTATTCCTCTCTCATGGGTAGCTTTGATTTTGTGGCACCAATTCATCACATTCATGTCATTACCAATGATTCTTCATCATCAATGAGATTCATTCCTTTCCATACTTTGTATTTCAACGACCCTTGGACCCTACCTTCCCTGAATATGTCATATGAAGGTTAGTCACACATTGGGATGGAAATTCCACTGTCAGTAGTAGAAATTATGTATCGGTCTATTATTGATGCTACTATTGACCCAGATCCTTTCTCCTCGCAGATGGATGAGAAGTATCATGTTCTAGAGACCATATGGTCCATCCAATATTATTGTTTGCATGATTTCCTCGATGATACTTTACCCTTAGATGAATCCATCTTAGAGGTCGTGCCCTGATAGACCTTGGGACAATATGCATCATCGCTCCTATTTAGTCACAGATCTTGTTAGGATCGAATATCGTGACTTTAGATCTACCTTGAGTGATATAGTTGGTGATGATATGTTTCCATTAGATACGCATGGTATTTATGCTGTAGGAAACATGGAGAATATTTATTGTACTATCACGATTGACATATCTCGAATTCCTAGAAAAAATGAGAACATATATATCGATGAAGATTTTTTTCCTGAATAAATTTAGATCTACACCGATCTCTTCAAATAATTTCATGATGTATTTTCTTGGTCATATGAAGAGATTCCAGGGATCAACCCCAACATTGTCGAACATGAGATTAAGACCTATATGGATGCTAGACTTGTTTGACAATGTCTTAGAGTTGTTAATCCTAGGAAGGCCACTGATATTAAGGAAAAGGTAGAGAAGCTACTTAATATTGGTTTCATCTACCCAGTTCCCTTGAACGAATGGGTGTCCAACCCCGTTCCCATGAATAAAAAACAAGGAACCGTCCTCATATGTATGGATTTTCGAGACCTGAACAAGGCTTGTCCTAAAGACAACTTCCTGACTCCTTTTATTGACCAAATTCTTGATGAGTACACATGAATCATAATATTTTCTTTTAAGGAAGGATTTGTAGGGTATAATAAAATTCAAATCAAACCTGAGTATCAACATAAGACAACATTTATTTGTCCTTGGGGCACTTTTTCATATTGGAAAATTCCTTTCGGCATTAAAAATGTTGGAGAAACCTTCCAATGCACCATGACCTTTTCTTTTCATGATCTCAAGCATATTGTTGAAGCTTACCTAGATGATCTTGTTGCTCACTCTCGCAAGAGAGTAGATCACTCCACTCACCTTCGATCAGTATTTGAGAAATGTTGTTACTATCGCATTCGGTTGAACCCTCACACATGCATATTTTGAGTTAGGTCTGGCCATCTTTTAGGATTCTTAGTATCTAATCATGGGATCATGGTAGACCCTGTGAAGGTTGAGAAAATAATTCAATTGCCTCTCCTGCGCAACATTCGACAACTTCAAGGTTTACAGGGGAAGGCTAATTTCCTGCGTCAGTTCATAGTGAATTATGACAATTAAAATAAGGGTTTCATGCATATTTTGAATAAGGGTACTCCATTTATATGGGTTGAGGGAGCCCAAGAATATTTCGATGCTCTAAAGAAATATTTGGTATCAACAGCTCTGTTGAAGCCTCTAGACTATAGTAGAGACTATTTGCTATATATCACCACACCTGAAGGGACAGTTGGTATGGTTATGGTTCAGGAGGACAATAATCTCCATGAGCACATTATCTACTATCTTAGTCGAGAATTAGTCGATCCTTAACTTAAATACCCTCACGTAGAGAAACTAGCCTTGGTCGTTGTACATGTAATTAAAAGATTATGGCATTATATATTACTTTAAAAAAATATCGTGGTTGCATATATCAATCCATTTCAATACATCCTCACCAAGAGTATCATAGGGGGGAAATACTATAAGTGTATTATTATTTTGGAAGAATTTGATCTTGATTTTTCTTCGACGAAGTCTAAGAAATCGCTATTTTTTTCCAAGTTGATATCAGACTTCCCTTGACTAGGTGAGGAAATTTTTCATGATGATTCATTCGTGGATGAACATATCTTCCTTATCTCATATTCATACCCCTAGTATGGAGACATTCTAATTTATATTCAAACCTTGAAGCTATCCCAACATATTTCAAGAGACGATCAAAGACGTATACATGATTAAGTTAAAAACTACCTTATCATCGATGAAACTTTGTATCATCTAGGATTAGATAATATTTTATGTCAATTCTTGAATCACGAGGAGGATGATTTTGTTCTCAATGAATTTCATAGTGGGGCTTGTGGTGGTCATTTATCCAGGCTTGCGACATCCCAAAAAGTATTGCGATCTGGTTATTTTTGGCTGTCAATTTTTAAAGAATGTGTTGAAGCGGTCAAGAAATGTCACCCTTGCCAGGTGTTCACCTAGAAAATGTTCTCACACCTAGCCCCTCTTCACCCAATCTTCACCGTCGGTCCCTTTACCAAGTGGGGGGTATATTATATGTATTGTAACCCAACTTCAGCTGGCAGGCATCAACATATCAATGTGGTCATGGATTACTTGACTAAATGGGTAGAGGCCATGCCTACCATTAAATATGATGGTAATAATACAACATTATTCGTATTCAACCAAATTATATCCTGATTTGGAATCCCAAGAGAGATTTTCACTGATCATGGAAGTCACTTTCAAAATAAAATGATGAAAGAGTTAGCATCAAAACTTGGGTTTAAGCATGATCACTCTTCCCCTTATTATCTCCATGAAAATGGAGAAGTATCGATGGTGAATAAATCTCTCAAGACCATCTTGCAAAAAAAAAAAATCCAAAGAAAATATGACTAGAATCTGATACTTTACCCTGCACTTTGGGCATATTGAACCTCGTCAAAGAATTCCACTAGTTTCTATCCTTCATTTAGTACATGACATGGAGTCAATTATTCCAATTGAATGAAAAATTCCTTCCCTCAATTGGCAATTGAGCTCCTACTTGACACATCTAATCTTGAAGAATGCCTTGTACACCTAGATCATCTCAATGAGAAGAATAGAGATGCCTCTACAGATGTCAAAGAAAATAAATGATGTATTGAGGTTCAGTATGATAAGTCTGTCTATCCTTGGTAGTACACTAAGGGTGACTTGGTTCTCATATATGACCAAGCCAAAGAACCACTGGGGGAAGGCAAGTTCAACCCCATGTGGCACAATCCTTATATCATGCGGTGTTTCTTAAAGAAAGGATCCTATGAATTGGAATATTATGAAGAGAATATGTTGGATGAGCCAAGAAATGGGCTCTACCTTAAAAGGTGTTATTCTTTAGCCCTCAATATTGGGTGTGACCTTTTGTATACTAGTGTATCTTAGTGTATATACATGTTTTCATTCATGTCGCTAACTTTCTTATCAAATTTTCCCTTGGTTGGAATATGTCAACGAAGTCTTCAATTTACTTAGGATTTACGGATGGTTCAATTCGTCATACACGAAACATGGCTTTTGCCACTTGGGTCATTTACTCACTCGAGGGCCAACTGGTGTCTTCAGGTGGCATTCTTCTAGAGACGTCAATGAATAATGTGGCTAAGTATAGTGATGTTATAGAACTAATATGTGATGTCATTTCACATGGTGTTTGGTCTTTATAGGCTCTCCTGGACACCTAGTTAGTTGTATCTCAATTAAACGACAGTTACCAAGTGCAATATCGTAATCTACTCTGGCGATTTATATAGGTACAACTTTTGGAACGATACTTTGATTTTCTTACTTATAATCACATACCTACAAGTTCTAATCATGTATCTAATGCATATGCTAATTATATTTAGATTGGAAATTTTCACATAACTAATAAAATAAAACACATTCATGCATGTATAGATTGTAACATATATAAGTAAATACGAAGACCAAATGTTTTTATATTTCATCATTTTGAGTTCAAAATATATGGTTTCATAGTACAAAATGGGGCTCACACCCTCAAAATACATATATGGCTAGTATATAATATGACCATCTCATATACACTTGTGCCATCAGATGCATATCATGATATCATACTATAATGATTGTGAGGCATCGGAAGAGTCGCACCCACACACAGGGTACACCCACCACCTGCCACTACATAACCTCTGGCAGATCCTCCACTTGAACCATAGGAATCTTGTGTGTCAATCGAGATAGGTTCCCCTGCACATTCTACAACACTCTCTTTGCATCTCTCACATTCTCATCTCCTCAACTCCTCTGTAAATTCCATGGGAATCCCTCTAGCCATCACGGGCCTACATTTTTGTAACAAAGAAATTGTTAGTACTTGATACCATACAAATATATATATTTTGAAAAACACAAAAAATTGAAATATATAAAAAACATTCTTACCAATATCTTCGTAGGCGAAACCTGGTGGAAAAGGAAGTTATGAATCCCCTCTATAGTCGATCCCTCCATAATATTAGTCAGCAATGGCTATGACCTGTCGGCGCCACCAGAAAAATAACTCATCATTCTAAGGGGTTGGAAGCCTACCACCTCCTACTTGCCTCATCACATCGGTCCACCATGACATGGATATATCATGATGTCCATGTGGAGTAATATATACTCTAGGGCTCAAGCCTAGAACCTGCTCAATGAAAAAACTAAAAATAATGTATGCAAATCCAAAATTTCTCTTTTTCCCTTGTTTCCAATCTATCAATTGTGTCTTCATGTTATCCAACATTGATGTACACCAGTCATAAACAGTGGGTCTTAAACACTCCACTACATAAAAAATGAGTTTCCTTGATACCTATGCAATGAGGCCAAACCAAAATCCATGTAAGCATAAGAAAGACGATATTTAAACTAAGGTTCTTGATTTCCTTGATTGGGAGTTGGCTCCCTACTTTATCTGTGCCTGCAACATAGTGGGTGGCAATGTACTCCTCCATACTCATACCATCCCTAGCTCCTTTGGCCTTGATATTCACTACCTCGTCCCAGTGAGACAATCTTATGATAAAATATATGTCATCCACTTCAATCCTCAATGGTTTCCCATCGAGGTTGAAGGACTCTATCTCTGAATTCTATTAGTTTACTAGCAACTCGAGTAACCTCACTTGAGTCCTCATTCCCTTGAGATCCCAAAATTTATAAAGGCCACATATTTTTAAATATTTTTGGGCTCCTACATCCCTTCCCACTACTGCATATATCTCTTCATTCTCCCTCTCCCTCCATTCAATCACCATCCTGCAAAGGAAAATCCATTTTTTGAGTTAAAACCTTTCAAAAATGTGTTCACAGACTTGTACGCAGGCTAAATTGGTAACAATCATGTATAAGGATGCATATACATGGGAAGGATTCACTTTTCCTATGTATATGGGTTTGTATATGCCACCCGATGAACTGTCACCTCCGTACGCCCTAATTTCCATATTATGCCCTCTAATACTCAAAAAATGGGGCCTAAAATTGAAATTTAAACCATTGAAATTTAAATATAGGGGATGGACACTTACTTGGTCTAGACAACTTTTTATTATGTTGATCATAGCTCTCACAATAAACACTTGAAAATCATGGGGAAAATGGCCTAAAATGCACACTATGTGGGTGAAAAAACTCAAATGGTATGGTAAAATGGTCTACTTTTACTATTAGTAGAAATTTGTTTACCCACTTCATATAGTTTGTGCTAATGTTTTACCTTATGGACTAATAGTGTAGTGGAAAGAATTGGTTTTTTGTGGTTTTGTTCAGGATTTTTTGTGGTTTCTAGCGTCATACTTCTCATTCATGCCTTTGGTAGGTATATTATTTCAGCGACATATAGGATAGGTTGTCACTCTATTTTCCATTCTTGCATTATCCTATGACCATGATCCATATGCCTTAGGTATGAAACCATTTATTAGAGACACATAACCTTCTTAATACTACTAGAAGTGTCTTTATTAAGTGTTAGAGGCTTACCAAACAACGTTTCCCTAGTTAGAACCTTTGTGCTATTTAGTGCCCATGCAAAATTTATTCCATAGAACTAAGAGTTCCTTATAGCTTTGATATGAATTTGTGTTTGAACCTCGTATTATTACTCACAAGAACTTTGACCCCTACCTATGGGACTCCCCCCAAGTCTTGGCTAAGATCTTTTCTAACTCTCTAAAAAATGAAAATATTGTCGAGTGAACTTGCCTCTTTCACACTCATTAAATGGATTTGAAACGATGTCTATTTGATGTAAGTAGACTACTTACAAAAAGGAATACTCTAGTCACCATTGGATAGAAGAGTTATCCTGGGTATTATTTTATACTTTTTCGGGCCTAGGGGACTAAATCTATGAAAAAGGACATTATTTGGAGTTAAGTTGTAATCTCATTCCATCATCCTCCTTGCATTATTGAGCCTATTGTTGGTTCCTGCTTTCTCGTTATAAGCCTCTTACCTCAACAATTTGCATCACTAGCCAAACATAGCCTTTTTTACATCCTTTGCATCTTGACACCCTTTACCCTAAGAGGAAACATTTGCCCGAGTTTCCATGCCACAGATGTACTTACTTGCATTGAGCATAGGTATGTTCCAATGTTTGGAGCTAGTTTCTTACTTACAACACTCATTTCCTCTCCTGTATCATAGCATTTCTTTGCCTATGAAAATAAAATAGGCGGGAAAAGAATATTATTTCATATTGACAACAATCGTGTCACCTTTGAACATAGCACAAACATTTAAGTCCATTCTCACCCAAAGTTTTGGTTTATCTTGACCTTAGGAAGTTGATCTCATTACTTAGAGTTTACTCCTCTGACTAGTTATTCTTCCATTCCTTATGGAGAGTTTGTTTATGCCTCCTCCATCATGAATTTATTCCTGAGTTATACATATGTCTCATGCTCTTGTTCAAAGGATGCCTATAATCCTATGTCGTCCATTTCTCAAAACCCTTGACTTTTCATTTTTACCATACCCTTAGTGTATCTCAAAGTCACATGAAGTTGTAGTCCTACCATGCACCCTGGTCCTAATTTCATTATGGGTAGGTAACCTTGAACCTAGAAGTTGACATGTCCTCATTAGTCGTTGACTGGGAGTTTTCCCTTATGTTCAACAACAAGAAATTTATTCACACATTGGAATTTGTGTAGTGTCTTGGATTCCATTAGCCGTATTGGTGGTTTCCTCACCTTTGTTGGAAATATTTCTTATTGGCTTCCATTTAGAGGGTATCTTTCATGCAATAATTTCATCTAGTGCATATGAGAGACGCATAGGGTCATTGGTTCATGAACATCCTATTCGTCCAAGCTCCTCCTAATCATCAAGCTATTTCTTTGTACCTATTTCTGACTGATGAGAGTTTCCCTAATGCTCTCCTCTCAGTGGGTCTCCTTCCATCGACTTCAACTCATCTATTTTGTAAATGAGACTTAGAGTCCTATGAGTACCTAGAGGATTGCAGTAATCAGTGGAAGTTTATCATGCCATCGATAATTGGGAATACATCAATGTATCATGATCGATGGATTCTTCAAGTGTTCTACCTCAACACCCTTATTCACACTTGTATAATTTACCCAGTGCCTTGATACCTACTTTCATTATTGGTAGGTTGTCTCGCATTTGTTAACGATATACCTTAATTATTGGTAATCAAACGAAGCTTCATTGTGTTCAACCTCAACTCCTTTATTCACATGATGTAGAATTTCACCTTCGACAGATAGTGTAGAATACCTCCAGCTTATAGTAGAAACATTCCTAACCTATTATTGTCTTTCATTGGACCAATACTGATATGAATTCAGTGATCATGGAAGATTAGATTGTACTCAATTGTATACAAATATATTTATATTTATTTTGAGACTGGATTCCATTGTGCCTTGTTCATGACTATGAAAACCTATGGAACTTTGTATTTCCTATTCATGGCCATGAGAAACTATTTGATATATTTCCTCATGGATCTATAGTGTAATTTACATTGGTATCCATGTTTAAAAAGTCATTATGGATTTTAATATTCTCATGAGTAACTAGCACTTCTAGTTGAGTCTCCATTACTCCACTTCTGGGAATTATAATGTATTTCGTCCATCGCAGATACTCCTCTGACCTCACACATTAGGGGGATTTAATTACATTAAATGTTTCCTCACCCCATGCAATTTTCTTGGATGGCCTTTCCATTTCCCTATGAAGACTTGAAGTCCCCTTTTGTACCTTCCAGAGCGAAAAAAACACATTTTTCCACATATGCATGCCCTATCAGTTAGATAACAAGCGTATATGCAGGTTTCTCCACTATAGGCCACGTACATCGGGTTTGGTGCTCAAAATTAAAATTTATGTTGTGTTTCCATGCCATGTCATGAGATCCATGATCGTTGAGATTCCATATACTAGAAAATATATGAATCATCCCTCCAGTTCCATTTGAAGGATATAAATTGTGCCATATCGAAGCCTTGAGGGATTCAACAATTAAAATTTGAGAGCAAAGAAAATATGGATAAATTTCACTTCATATTGAATTTGCATCCCTTTGCCCTTGAAAGTCTGAACCCCTTGTTCAGACCCTAAGCTCTTCCTTCTTTGTGATGGAGAACCTCATTGTCTCCTTTATATGAGCTTTCCTTTGGTGCAGGATTGAAGTGGTGGAGGCCTAGATGGAGGTCTTAGTTTCTTGGTTCCGATGTGTGCCATTATAGAAGTTTGTCACCTATATACTTCTATTAATTATTTTAATAGTAATACTATTTTCTTGTCCAATTGATATCTTTCAAATATTTGAATTGTTATTCCATGGGCATATTTGTCATGTATGTTAATGAATTATGCTAATCTATATGCTAACACTATATATTGTCACCACATTTTTGCGTATCTTGGTTGTTGAGGACAAATTAGCTATAAAGCTTTGAGTTGCATGCTCAATGGTGGTCTTCATCAAACATCCGGACAAGGCAGGATCTTGGCCTTGTCTTGTTAGTATTCCATTTATATAGTATACTTGGGATTAGAGTTGATTTCTATATGTCATTCCGTCTATTGTGGTTTACCCCATACCATATAGATATTTTCCTCCTAACACTTTGAAATGTTGAAGGTGAAATATTAAGTCCAAATGGCATAAGAAAAAACTCATAATGAGCTTGATGAGTTTCAAATGTTGTTTTGGGAATATATTCCCTCCTCATTCTAATTTGATCATATCCCAAATGAATATCCAAATTAGTAAGTAAATTTGTTCCATAAACTTCATCTAATAATCCATTAATGATAGTATTATGAAACATATCTTTGATGATCATTTTGTTGAGTTGTATAAAATCTATACAATATGACATGGACCCTCATTTTTTGTAACCATCATTACTAGTGAAGAGAAAGAACTTTGGCCAGGTTGCATGATGTTATCCTCCAACATTTTTTGGATCGTATGCTCAATATCACTATTCTATGCATATGAATACTTGTAAGGTCTAATTTTAGGTGGTACACTTCCTGGTTGCAAATGAATAGCATGGCCATGATATCAAGTAGGTGGGATACCCTTAGGTATATCTCCAAACACCTTGGAATGGTGATAACTATTTGTAGATCCATTGGAGAAAATGATATAGATGTTTGAACATCTAGTGAGAACAATTGCATAATTACACCATTGTGTCCATTTTTTAGTAATTTTGTCATGCTATTATATATTATCACCTTATAGGGTTTCTGTTGGATAGCTATAAGATCAATTTCCTTTCTTTCTAAGGAAAATCTCATGAAAATATCTTGAAAATTAGTGCCCTTTTTTCCCAATGATTGTAACCATTAGACCCATAATACAACATCAACACCACCCATTTGTATGGAAATCATGGTACTATCCAATAAATAATCTCCCATATTGAGCTTAATACTATGGGACTTCCCTATAAAATTTATGGTAACTCCATACACAATCATTACTTGAAACTATGCTGCTAGAAATACAAAGCAATTGAGACTTTTTTCTAATTTTTAATTGATGAATTTATGGGTACTTCCATAATCAATCAACATTGTTACCTTTTTATTTTTTATATATCCTTTTATATTGAGGATTTGTGGAGTATTGATTCCAACCAATTCTTGAAAATATATTATTGGAGAAGTCTCTTCTAGATATAGACATTTTCATGGCTCTAATTCTTGATCTTGTTCCTCTTCATAGTCTGTGTAGGGTAATTTATTATTGGTGCATTTATGCCCCTTACTATACTCACTATCACAATTGAAACATAGTCCCTTTTGTCTTCTTTCATCCATTTTCCAGGGTGTCAACCTTATCAGTGAGTGATTTTAGGAGAGGGAACATGGTGATATCTATAGTTTTTAGTGGCCACCCTTATAGTAGCCATATTTTTGTTTTCCAATTTCCTTGCCATATTGAAATATTTCTCTAGGGATTTAGGTTCAAAGACATAGATGATTTTAAGGGATAATTGTTTCCAATGGGACAATTTTCCATGGGTTTTCCCAAAAAAGGATTCACCAATTTCCATTTTTTCTAAAAATGATTCGCCCAAATTCCATAGAATAAAATCATTTCACCTTAAAAATCGCCAAAATTTTATAGAAACTATACAAAATCCTTAGAAATTTGAATATTTTTACAAAAGTATCACCAAACATTTTACATTTTTCATATTAAGGAATAGTAATATTATCCCATGTTTCTACATTTTAATATAAATTTCCATCCTTACAATTATCCCAATTCGAAGAGATGCACCTCACATTGAATGTTCTCCTTTAAAGTTCCCATAAATAGATATAATTGTTGGGGCATTTCATGCTTCACGCATCCTTCTTAACACTTAGGAGTTTATACCTAGGGTTCATCCAGATTTGACCAACAAAAACTGCAAAGCATCAACATATCAATCTTCATCCAAGGCTGAAGAAGGTCTCACTTGAGACATAATGAGGATCACAAAGACAATTTAGCCTTGTGATGGGGATGAAGGAATACGTACATATGGATCTATCCAAGATGACATCCATACACTTTGTTAAACATATATTACTTTTATCAATATGTAAAACAATACACACACATGTCCAAATAACACATGAGTGAAACATGATAAATATGAACTGTTGCAACTTTAATACTCCTTCCATTCCATTAAACATAGGCATACATTAAGAAAAACATACTTGACAAAAAATGATTCTCATGTCTTCTTTAGATGATTCCCCATACTTACAATACATTGCACTCTATGCATAATTTCATATTTTAGACATATGGAAGGATCAGACATATAGTCGAAAGTATTACTACATTGCAATACTACAAAGGCTTAGAGTGAGCTCAATAACAAAAAAAATATCAACTCAGTGAATCCTCAAAGCAAGTGTGTAACTCCATTTCCGATGTCATTGATTCCTTTTATAGTTTTCTCTACTGCGGAGCTCTATCTCTTTCAATTTTTCTCCACTTGCTCTACTGACTAACAGTCTCACATACTTTTGTTTCCTACCTACATTCTATGTATCCTTTTTGGAATCAGAGTAATATTAACTACCTTACCAAGTCATATTTTTTCAGCTCCATGTTTCCTTGTGCTATTGGGAATAATCATTCAATAATATTTCATGATGATTCATTTCTTGATTTTGGCGTGCATCTTCTTGATTTCTGGTGTGCATCACAACTTTGTGTGGCACTCATTTGATAAACCTTGGACTTAGTGTGCAATATCAAAACATGGCCTRGAAAAATTTATTTATATTCTCCATGCATTAACTTGGGTGTACACAAAACTAGAATGGGTGTGCACAACTTCGTTTGTGTGTTCGTGTGAGATTAACCCAAAACTTTGGGTTCCAACAAACCCCCATTACTATTTCATGKATTTTCCTTGAGCAAAATGCCTCATGGAATGACCACCGCAACGGATGGGATAGTTCTTCTGAGTTCCTAAACGAACTCCTAAAACTGACGCTCGGGCTCATTAAAGTATCCCTGGAGATCCTATGTAAGCTAAACAACCGCATCAACTATAACTATTGTGACCTAGGGAGATGTCAGGTCTATTTTGTTTATTTTCTCAATTAGAGGGTTGACAACAACTTGCATGTTTGAGATATGCATACACAATATCAAGGCCTCATCGTCCACATAAGTAATCATCTCTAATATACTTTGTTTCTCATCTTGACTTGCAATGATATTCTTTATTCTTTCTACAATTTTTAGCATCACAACAACACACCCCCTGGGAGGAAAATAAGCCAAACCTCTTTTTTTTTGTGACCTTAACCTGAGTCACATGAACCCTATATTTGATTTTAGATACCTCTGGAAGAGTTTGTATATGGGTCCATAAGCGAATCCATAGTCGACCATGCAGGAAAATACTTCCACCCTATGCTAGCCATCGTGGAGAGCAACTTGGGCCAACTTAATCATTTGTTGGAATTGATTTGTGACTAGATTTGTATGATGGATTGGTGGACAAAGGATGACAAGTTATGAATCTATATATTTCATGTGGGCATTTATATTTGAGAGTTTAAATCTCAAAGGAATGGCATGCCCTTGTGTAGAAGTAATGGGAATCTGTGCATATGGGTTTTCTACTGCCCCAAGGAGGTCAGTGAACGCAGAGCTTAGCTCAATGTGTTGAGCCTGGGAAGTTGCATGTACCACAACCTCTACATCATACTTCATATACAATGTTTGGTGATCATGAATATGCTTTGTATAATTCTCGTGCATCTGATTATGCATGAAAATGTCGACTTGGTGTTGGATATGTAACTGAGTATGAGCCCAGCCTAGTTTTTGGGGTCACTCACCCAACTCAGAAAGTGGGGTGGAAACATAGTATTGTATCATGGGACTTGGAATTGGAGCCAACGAGATACCTCCTTTGTTGGTATTTACTATAAGTAATGTTGGGGGGTCCACTCTAAGGACTCGAGCAAAGGTGTTATACTTGTATTTTCCACCATAGCTTGTGCAAGCATGCTATTATATGTTATGAGAATACAATTACATAATTGAGTAAAATTATCATAATTATTTCACAAGGAAATAAATATTTTGTCATAATTTCATAAATATGAAATAAGAATAATTTTATAATTGAGAATAAACTCATAATTTAAAAGAAATTTCATAGTGAGTTGGAAAAAACTCATAATTGAGCATGGAACTTGAGAAAAAAAATCATAATAGAGAAAAACTTCATAATAGGTTGGGAAAATATCATAATTAAGAATGAAACTTGTGCATGACTTGTAATTACTTAGTTCACATGACATCAATCCTATCTATGACTTGTAATTCCTTAGTTCACATGCCATCAAGCCTACCTATGACTTGTAATTTCTTATTTCACATGATATCAAGCTATCCATGAATTGTATCCACCTAATTCACATGTCATGGAGCCTATCTCTAATCTCTTCTAAAATCATATAAGAAGAGGCAAAATCAAAGAGATGGGAGGAAGAGTTTGGAGTGGTTATGCTAGAAAAATATAGAGAGAAGATCAAGAGGCAAAGGAGGAGCATTGAGAACCTGTAACTAGGAGGAAGCATCAGCATTAACATGTGAAGATTTGATATATTTCTTCTATATTCATTAATAGATCATTGGTTTTCCCCTTTAATATTTTTCATGTTCAATGATATATGTTAGATCTATTCTTACATTGAATAGATTAGGATAGATCTAGTAGATTTGAATTTCCTAATAGTAGAAGAATAGTAGATTGGTAGTTGTTTTCTCCTTGTGTGAAGGAAGTATATCGTAGGATATGGAATTGGTTCTTGAGATTTACATCCACCATATACACGAGGACAACCATTGGTCGAAAGGTATGTTCAACACCATTCTTGTTTAAAAGGAAATGAATTTAATTAGATATAGGGAGAACCATATGAATCTATCCCCTCTGTCTAAATTTGATCAAGGGAAGATCCAAGGGATATATGGATTATCCATAGGATGGATTTATATGTAACATAATTGGTGACTCCACTGGGGAGAGCCTTTGCTTTCTTCCTTGGCTTTCTTAATGAATTTTTCCTTTAAAAGAGGGCCACAACCTTCATATAAATTAATATAAATTTATGTGTATATTATGAAGGAAATAAATACATATTTGGATTCCTCTCTAAATGTTATCCAATTTAAGAAAAAAAATCATCCAGATCAGTGTCCGGAAAGAAAAGTTATCATTGATTTAAAAACAATTATTTTGCAGATTTTCCGAGATGGCCATGTGGACTGTTTGGATAATATCTTTTGACGGAGAATTCAGATTGAAGACAGAACAAATCCATTATATATATAAAGTATGAGGATTTATTTTTATATATTATATCATGTTTTATTCGTAAATACAAAATGGACTACAAACCCCACAAATTTCTGCTCCCAAATTGTAGATCTCCATGAGATTTTTTTTTTTTTTTCAAGTTTTGGGTGAGATCTTGGTAGAGACATTGGAGTGGGATTATCCATCCTCACTTACAATTTCCTACAACCCCTTTTCTTGATGACCCTTGATTTGTTTCCATTTCAATTGTGTTTCTTGCTTAGATTAGGAATTTTTGCATTCTAATTGGAAAAACCAACCAAAATATAAAAAAGACAAAAAAATGTTTCATGCTTATTTTCTTTTGAAGAATTAGTAAAGAGTGAATTATGATTATTGTTTGGTTTCATATTTGAATTTTTTTTTTGGGTACTTGGCGTGTGTGAGGTCGCGCTTCTAAATTTTGCAAAGAAAAGGAAAAAAGTATATCTCCCTCTCAGAGCTAGAGTTCATCGAAGTGAACAATTTGAATTATCATCATTGGATTGCTTGGTTTGGTCAAGAGTCAAAGCATCACAAAAGTTTCATATGTTACCCTTGGACTTAAGAAACAACCATTAAAAGAAACAAATAAAAAAAAAATCATTGGACATTTTTCTTTTATAGTAAACCAACATTAGATAGGCTTAGGGCCTTGGATTAGGATTGGAGAGTAAACTCTTCAAGGACAAAAAATGAAACTTACAATTCATTAAAGAGTATTAAATCCATTCTTGCAACCAATGTATCGAGAGCCTCCTCTCACATAGGATTTAAGAACAAGGTTTCATTGGAGAAAGTAGGGATATTACCCCTCTCTACTTCTTTTGGTGTTTGTGGTACCACTTCGATTGCTACATATAGGGGTTTCATTGTATAACACCTTTAGAGATTTAGGATTATCTACCTTTCCCTTACTCGCATTCAAACCTTGTTGGTTTACTTCCTTCTTCTACCCACTGTCTAAGTTTATTGACCCAGGTTTCATGTTTGTCGGGTTTCCAACAAAGCCTCTAAAACTATCGACCCTCCTGGTAAACCAGAAGGAAACACAACACACAAAATGTGTTGCGTAGTATCACCCGAGATAGCTTTAATGGGTGTCTATAAGACTCAAGTTTTTATAACCTAGGATTGAGTTTGAGTTATGAGAGATAAATATTGAACCATTATTATAACTGTAACTGCAATATACTGTCATTTGCGAATACGCAGGAAATATAACAACTCATTCATTAAGCATAATAATAGTTATTGAAAAGATGATAAAGATAAGCATAAATTCATCACACAACATATATGTTACCATGGTTCAACCCCTCCTGGGATACATCCATAAATATTTGGCTCTTGTCTCTTTTATTATGGTATTTCTGCATCTACAGCGCCACGCGCTTTACAATCCTCCACAGTCAGGTAAGATCTATATGAGGTGGACTAGATCGCACCAGGATCCCCAGCCTACGATATGAACCTCAAGCTCTACCTTCCTTCTTCCTCTCTAGCTCAATAGCTTACAAATTAGATCATACAACAAAATCTTACATATCGGTTTACTACAATATCGAGTTATCTTCGTAACCTTTGAACAACAACAATAATAATAATTTTGATAGTCCAACCCTCTATGATATCTAAGTATCTATATTTAAACATTTCTAGATCTTTAGCCATTACAATGCATTACCCAAAACCTAACCCTACCATCATTAGGTCTTCCTCCCATGTGTGCGTGTTTTTCTTCCTTCCAGTTGTTTCTTTCCTTGCATGCACACATGTTGTGTTTCCTCCCACCCGTCGCTTTCCTTGTGCAAGCTTTCTTTCCAAAAAATTCCTTACTTTTATGCCTCGACCTTTGGCCTGCCTCCAAAAGGCCCCCAACATTGACATGTGGCTCATACTGAGCCACCTAACCTTTGTGTGCTCCTTTGATATCCTTGGTGATCACTTGGAAATTTTCCTTGAGCTCTGATGCCTGTGTCTACGCCTGCGCAGTGTTCTCCTTGAGTGTGTCCACCACCTGGACTGTAATTTCATTGTTGATCAATTCCAGACACTCTGATTGGGTATTTTCTATTTGTGTCTTGGTTTCTTCTGCTTATGCCAAGATTTCTGCTACCCTCTCTTGTAGCAGTTCCATTTGAGCTTGTCACTCTTGTTTCTGGGTTTGTGCAGTAGTTATCTCTTCCTGCAATCTCTTCATGTCCTGCGTCCCTTTGACGTGTTCTGTAATTGGCATTGTCTTCTACCTCTACCTGAGTTCTTGGATTACTGCGTTGATCCTTTCTTCTTCCTTGTCCCACTTTTGGACATGTTGATCCTCCTCTAATCTAGTCCAAAGTTGTGTTTCTTTATTGAACAAGTTAGTTGATGTGATGACCTGCTACTCTATCTCTTGCAACTGCATTGTTGCTTCCTACTTCCTTTTCTCATTTACTGTTGGTGGTGTGCTTGGTATAATTTTCTCCTGGAGATTCTCGATCTCCTAATATTGATCGATTTCCTGTGCAATTTGATCAATCTTTTTTGTTGCTGTAATTTCATCTCTCCACGCAGCCTGTGGAATATTATCATAAGTTCCTGCCACTTTCTTCTCCAATCCTTTTATGCACTCCCTTTCTTCCCGGGTCTCAGATTTAGCCTACTCATAGACTATTTCCAGTGCGTCCCATTTCTCTATTTCCTTATGAAATTCGACTGAGTCTTTGTTTGTACAAGATTGTACCTTCTATTTTATGATAAACTACAACTTGTGGAGTGCCCTGGTCAACATCTACATCAACACCGATTGGATTTGGCTCAAGTACTTCAAGGGTTTATGCCCCACAATCTCATCCATTTGAAATATACTAGGTGTGATATGGAATGTTGTGTTCGGGTGCAGTAGTGAGTGGACTGGATATTGTTTTTCTTATTCCACTCTTTCCTCTATCTGAGGTGATGATGGTTCTAGTCCCTTGCTGTTGCTTTTTGTATATACTTCTTTGATTTGCTTGAGGAGTTGTCGCATGTCTGCCAACTCCTGTTGAATCCTATCTTTGTGGTGCGTAGCATGGTCAAAATCCTTGGCTAAATAGTCCTGGACCATTCGGGCTATCATTTCCCCATAATCATCAATGAACGTATACTCTAGAGGTGTTATCTATACCTTTGTTTCCTTTTGCACTCCCCCAGTATACATGGCTGTCCTCTTATTCCCACCGGGTTCCTGTGAGTTGGGATTTTCTACGGTCTCTTATGCAGGCTCAGCCTATTTCTGTTGCTCCTTGGCTGGTTGTGTCTTATCCTTCTTCCCGTTCTAGGTCCCTGTCTTCATTGGCCCTTCATTTGTCTGTGTTGTTTTTCCCTGGCCCATTCTTCATCTCTTAGGCACTTGGATTTCCTTTATCTGGGTTTCTCCCTTCCCTGCCTCTTCTTCTGCTATTGTTTCCGGCAATTCTTGGGTGATGGATGGAATCCTCCATTCATCTTCCCAATCTTTGATTACCAAGTAGATTTATCCCTCTGTTATGTAGTGGATCCTTCTTCGCATGTATCCAAATTGTATGTCGTGTGGCCTGGAATTTGGCGATGTCTTTATACCACGCAACAGCCTCAGGTGTGATCCTCCACATCTTGGAAATGGATTCTTGTAGTTCGCGTAGGTATCCTTCAAATATGGACCCATTCATCCTTTTTTGACTAGCATTCGAAGTAGCCTTTAACAACAAGTATCTCTTTCCTTGGTTTTGTTTGTGTTTGGTACAAAAAGTGACATACCTTGGTTCCCTCCAGCCCATAAAGGATATTAATGTGATCATCCATGAGTAGTGAAACTCTGTGCCTAGATCCTATGCATCCTTCCAGTCATCCAGGAACAAGTTCAAGAGGTATGGTTCCCAACTCACTATGGTGCCTTCTGCACACTGAGTTGCAATTTGTGACAACTCCAACTCTAGAACTTACTCCCTATGGCATTTTCTGAGCAGCTTGCAGTCTAAGATTTTCGCGCCCAATTGTGTTGGTACATCGTTGATCCTCTTGATGATGATCCCTCTTGTCCCCATGTCGGTTCCATAATTCTTCTTCATCTCTTCTTCTAGCACTTTCTCCCTTGTTTTTTCATCACGAAAGTGTGCGGGATCCATGACTTGGGATGTCAATCCTGTTATGTTGGCCATAAGATCTACGTCTATGGAGACTAGCTTGTCCAACCAAATATCCCCTCCATGTGTGACTGCTAACAACTATTTAATGCATGCAGTTGCATGCTGTCCTCTACCAAAATGTGGTAGGTCCAACAGACCTAAAATTCATGTCTTCTCCAACCCTGTTGCCCATTGGAGTGGCTGACTAATCGGTTCCCCAAACAGATTTGTGCCCAACGTCTCCATGTATACCCTCTTTGAAAGTTCTGGGAACTTGTCTTCATTTGATATATCATGATTTAATTATTTGAGCTTCCCTATATGACCCAGTAGGTATGGTCCTACCTATACCCCATCTGGTATATGCAGTAGAACGGTTTCTACGACAGGTTTCTTGCGAGGTGAACTGGGTATCTGTATCTTGTTTTTCTTGGGTGGTGGTGGATGGCTTGAATTTCCAACGACTTTTGGTTGTTCCTCAGTATACCATTCTGGAAAACCTGAGACATCTTTGAATTTCCCTCCGGTTGGGTGGTATGATATGGTCGTTTGAGACTCGTCTAGCTCAACTGATGTTTTTAGAATTGGTTCCAATCCATTGACTTATGAAGTTGCTTCGGTGTTTTCTAGTTGCACCTCCTTTAGGGTTTTTGTGTCCTAATTCGACTGCTCCTATACCTCTGCTAGTATTTTTATGTTCATTCCCTCTAGTGATGGCTATGGTATTTCTTCCAATATAGGTGTTGAATTCACCGGTATCGTTTCTAGAGATGGGATTTCATCGATATTGATGATTTCCGGTGGCTGTTGTTCACTTTGTTCCATCTGTCCTCATGTCCTGGTTTTAAATCTGGTTGGTATGGCTCTCCGGCTTGCTTCTGTTTGCTTGGGTGGTTCCATGACATGGAATATCAAAAGTTTTCTAGGTTCAAATAGTCTATGTGACCTTTGTGAATTCGCTCTGTTCTTTTCGACCTCTCTCACTCTCTGTCTACTCTTTTTTTCGCGAATAGATTGTTTTCTCCCGTGTCTGTGTGTTGTATGGGTTTCCCATGAAGCTTGTCGATGACGCTTCCTTAATTATGGGTTTAATGCACCTTAATTACGGGTTCAATGCACCTCTAGTGGTTTCATACATGCCATTACTTCTTCTTTTCCGACTCCAGTTGACGCGATTAATGTGGTGTCCCATCGGTCCTTTCTAGCCTTCAATTCCTCCTAACAATGTCTTGTCGTACTACTTTTGCCGACTTTACTTTTCCCACTTGTTTCCCTTTTGATGTAGTCATTTTCCTTCTCCTCGCCGAGTATGCGTGCATTTTCTTTCTTTCAGCATGGTGAGCCTTTGTTGGTACTGTTTCCAATCTTGTTTTTTTTTTTACTGCACGGTGGGTGGTCGACTATCCTTGTACAGCTTCAGTTGGCTCCCATTGATCATTCCTCTGCGTTATGTGATTGATAACTCTTTTAACTATACATATCCTCCATATGTGATAGATTTTACCTCGTATGGTCCTAGCCAATGCATTCTTAGCTTTCCTAGATGCTGAAACGATTTGCTATCATACATCAATACTAGATCTCCTTCCTTGAAAGTTTTCTTCTTTATGTGTCGATCATGCCAAGATTTGTCCATTGCTTTCTGAACCTGTTGGTGGAATAATGCTAAGATATGATCTTCCTCCGTGGTCATTAACTGATTTATTCGCTCTTTTACTACGCCTCGTACTGTCATTTATGTAATTGCTGCTACACGCAATCTTAGTACTAAAAATTCTAATTGCACCACTACTTCTTGGTTGTAAACCAGTTTAAATGGTGTGTTCCCTCGTCAGGGATGTCGACCAGGGGAAACCCCTTCCATGATCAATGGAACCCTGGGAAAGGCTTAGGGCCTATTCCCGTCGGATCGACAGGGGGAAACCCTTTATGGAAACTTTGGAACACTATGTCAGGAGCAATCCCTTCTCATCCCTCAACGTCCTACTACAGGAGTCAGTGGATGACGTCTCAACAAGCGCAACATACAAATGTCGTCCTAGGCCATGGTTTTTACCAAAACCCAGGCCAACAACCTAACTTTTCCTAGCAACCTGGTGCTAGCCAAATCCTAGGCTCCTATCCTCCTGTACATACTCAAAAACCTAAGCTACCATTTCTGACAACTTTGCATTTTCTAGACTTGTTAAGATTATTGAATGACCCAATTTGTCATGATCCATGTTGGCCTGCTATGTTGACCAATTTTCCCTTGGACATTCCAAAGTTAGAAGGAAAGACTAAGGAAGATCCAGGTGATCATGTGACCACATTTCATTTATGGTGCTCATCCAATTCTTTGAGCGACGACTCTATTCACTTGCATCTGTTTCAATGCACTCTTATCGGGAGTGGCACAAAATGGTACATTGAGCTTGACCGCTCAAGATACTCTACTTTTGGCGAATTGGTAATGGTTTTCTTAAACCATTTTCAATCACCTGTGAGATACAATGCTAACAAAAAATTGTTGACCAACTTTGAGAAGACAAAGGATGACCATATCTCTGATCACATCTGAGAATGGCAATGTCGAAAAAGTTTGATTAAAGTACTAGTTCCACCAGCATTCCTACTAGAATGGTTCCTTAAGTCTTTGGTACCCTAGCTATCCAAGGACGTAGCAACGTCAGGGGTATTTTCGGAAGAAGAAGAGATAATGAGAGCTCAACAACTAGAGATGATTTACTCTTAGTATGGTTTTCTTTAAGAAGTTTTTCCAGATGCACCACAGTCTATTTTTGATAAGACCAGACATAAGTTTGGACTACATTCTAATGATATTGTTGGTTCAGCACAAGATAATCCCACCGATCCACTATAAAACCAATTGCAACAATTTTCAATACAACATACAGTGGCCATCCCAACTCCTAGTTCAACTTCTCCCCATGCTCAGATGTTATATGTACATAGTGTGCAATTGAAAAACCCAACAGCCAGCCAACAGGCCGAAGGGAAGAAAAAACAGTGAAAGAAGGGTAAGGGGGATAAGAAACCAAACAATAATGTTGGCAAGGGAAACAACAAGATAAATAAGTTGAAGTATTCATGAAACCTCTATGCATAAGACCACCTGACTCACTTGTGCCCTCGACTCTCAGAGGCCCAAAAGTTATTGGCACATTAGCAGCCTGTAGTGTTAATGAATCCATTTCCTCATGGGAAAACTTTAACTCAAGCCTCTGCAAATGTGGATGGGGGCAGTCAGGGACCCCCTTCATCGTCTATCAATCCATCAATTTCGAACGTCTATATGTTAAAAGGTGAAGCTCACATAGCTACTAGGGCACATGATTATGAAACTCCAAGTACAGCCGAAAAGAGCAAAGAAGCCAAAAAATCGTTTGTTGCTCTCCAATTTGAGAGAACGATGGGTAAAAAAATGACACGCATCTTGAAAGGGGGGATCAAGAAAGCTTCAAATCATCCAAATGTGAGGGATGCCCAAAACTACTTTGTGGTGGAGGATTTGTCACAAACTCCTTGCGCGATGTCTGCTTTGGAGGTCCTCCAGAGCTTCCATTCATAGAGAAAGGCTCTGCTAGCTACCTTAGGATCCACTAAGATATGTAATATAGGAACTATAATGCTCAATACAACTGACTTGAAACATTGTCTCCCATACCACGTCGCATTTCAAATAGTAGTGGCTCACCCCATGAAATCGTCTACCGGGAATATTTTACGTACAGTGGTTGATGAGGGCGCCTCGACATGCATGATGTCATTGGTGTGTCAGAAGGCCATTGGCCAACCCGTTCTGTCTCCTTCACCTACTCTTATCACGACTTTCGATGGTCATTCTTTCAGACCACATGGAATCATTCCTTCTTTCCCTATGCAGTTAGGAGGGAAGACCATGTGCGTCGAAGTTGAAGTGGTCAATGCGCCTCTCGAATACAAGCTCATGTTAGGAAGGAGTTGGATATATGACATGCATGCAGTGTTTTCTATAGTTTTTTGGGTCTGGTTGTTTCCACATGAGGGATGAATTGTGACCATTGATCAATTGTCTTTCTCCAGACCTGACCCTTCATCGGGGGCATCCATGGTCCTGATGATTAATAACCCACATCTTGGCATAGTCAACATGTGGGTTGGTTTGTTCCCACCTCTTATGGGTAATTTTTATTACCCACCTCCTTCCGGTAATGTCAAAATTATATCGGTTATCCCTAACCAAAATAAGGCTGAAATATTTTCAATGTTGTCATTCCACACAACTTACTTTAATGATCTATGGATTCTTCCTTCCCCATCAGCCATTATGGAAGGGATAGGGCACCATGGCAAGTTCATTCCATTGTTTGCGGCATAAGTTGCATACTATATAGTCCAACAATCTTCAGTCGACCCCAATATGACTCCTACACCAGAGTTAGATCCAATTCTCGAGCCTGCCTGGGCTCAAGGTTCCCTTGCCACTACTGATTCCTTAGACTTGGTATTTCCCTCTGACGAGGTGATTTTAGAAGCATTGACTAGTCTGAATAGACCTTGGGATGATCTCCGTAATAGATCATACTTCCTCCCAGAGTTAGGAAAATTAGAAGCGGGAGAATTTATGTTGACTATGACCAGAGATAGGTCTTGTCCTATCAATCCTCTAGCTACGCACGTAGTTTATGTCGAAGGTAATATGGCAACCATTGCTAAAATGATACATATTGATACCTATAGAACCCATGGAATCATGGAGAATGTCTTCATCAGAGTGGACTATTCCCTTGAGGAGATTCAAATCTATACATATTTATTTAAAGAATTCCACGACATTTTTTCCTGGTCTTACGAGGAAATGCCAGGCATTGATCCAAGAATCATTGAACATGAAATCATGACTTACCCTAATGCCAAGCCAGTCCGGAAGAAGATTCATCTAGTTAATCCTTGGAAATCAACATCGATTAAGGCTAAAGTAGAGAAACTACTCAAAGTTGGTTTCATCTACCCCGTCCAATTGACTCAATGGGTGTCGAATCCCGTTCCAGTCAACAAAAGGAAGGGTACAATTCGTGCATGTATGAACTTTCATGCTTTGAACAAGGCATGTCCAAAGGATGATTTCCCCACCCCATTTATTGACCAGATTGTCGATGAATGTGAAGGCTGTGAGGTATTTTCTTTCATGGATGGTTTCTCAGGATACAATCAGATACAGATCAAACTTGAGGACCAGCATAAAACAACTTTTATCTGTCCATGGGGTACATTTTATTATATGAAGATGCCTTTTGGCCTAAAGAATGTTGGAGCCACTTTTCAGCAGGCCATGTCTTTTTCTTTCCACGATATCAAACACCTAGTCAAGGCTTATCTCGATGATTTAGCATCACGATCTCACAAGAGAGATGACCATCCCACGCACCTCCGACTTATCTTTGAGTGATGTCACTACTATCAGATTCACTTGAATCCAAACAAATGAATTTTTTGCATGACGTTGGGTCGTTTGTTAGGTTTGATAGTTTCAACAACATGGATCATGGTCGATCCTTTAAAGATTTAGGTGATAGTTCAGTTTCCTCCCCCATGCACATTCCCTTAGCTTCAGAGTTTACAGGGAAAAGTGAACTATTTACGGCGTTTCATCGCAAACTATGTCGAGATCACAAAAGGGTTCATGTGTTTACTAAAAAAGGACGTTCCTTTCCATTGGGACGAAGCCACTCATCACTCTTTCAAAACGTTGAAATGCGCCCTCACATATGCCCCCCTACTTCATCCACCCAATTATAATAAACATTTCTTATTGTATTTGGCTACTGCAGAATCATCCATCAACATGGTCTTGGTTCAAGAAGATGATTTTATTTAAGAGAACGTGACTTATTACCTGAGCTGAGGCCTGGTTGGACCAGAACTCAACCACTCCCATGTTGAGAAACTTGCATTGGAAACAGGTCATGATGTCCAATGGTTCCGTCACTCTATCTTGTTTCCCAAGACCACCGTCATTGCCATTGTGAATCCATTCTAATATGTGTTGAAATGACACGTAATCGGTGGAAATATCAGTAGATGGATATTTATCCTCCAAGAATTTGACTTGGATTTTGTTTCGGTGAAATCCAAAAAGTCGTTGGTCTTTTCAGAACTCATCTCAGAACTTTCAGTCGAGTCAGGTGATGTTATACCCAAAGAGTCTCCTATTAAAGGAGATATGTTTTTGATTGCATCTTCAGATCCCTGGTATGGATATATACTAGTCTATCTCCAAAATTTGAAGTTCCCTGCTTCTGCTTCTCATGACAAGCGTCGATGTATATGCCATCAGGAAAAAAACTATCTTATTCTCGAAGACACTTTGTATCATCGAGGTATAGATTTAATCCTTCATCAATGTCTCACCCATGAAGAAGTAGACCTCATGATTAACAACTACCACATTGGAGCATGTGGTGGTCATTTGTCTGGGTTGGCAACAACCCAAAATATTCTACGAGCTGATTACTATTGGCTGACGTTAATCAAATATTGCGTTGAATCGGTCAAGAAGTACCACCCGTGTCAGATCTTCTCACAGAATATGAGGGCACATCCTATTCCCATGTTTCACATCATTACAGCTGGCCCATTCACAGAGTGGGGGATTGATTATACTACATGGCACCCCCCCCATCTAGGGGACACCTTTATATCATCATAGTAGTAGACTACTTTAACAAGTGGATCGAAGCTATGTTGACATTCAAGGATGATGGAGAGACAACAACTCTCTTCTTGTTTAATCAGATAATAGCAAGGTTCAATGTCCCGAAGGAGATTGCCACTGACCAATATGGTCGTCACTTTCAGAACAAAATGATGTCTAATTTAACATCAATGCTTGGGTTGAGGAAATAAAACTCATCACCTTATTACCCAAAAGAGAATGGTCAGGTGGATGCTGTGAATAAGTCACTCAAGACTGTTCTACAACGAATGATCAATTCACCCAAATCAAATTGGCATTTGATGTTATACTCGACATTTTTGGCCTACCGAACGTCTGTAAAGACTACCACTAGTTTCACACCTTTTCAACTTGTTTACGGGTTTGAAGCAGTCTTGCTTATAGACTGCTAGATCCTATCTCTTAAGTTTGCAGTACAATTATTTCCAGACAATTCACTGCTTGAGGAATGCTTATTATATCTCGAGCATCTTGATGAGCAACGACGTGATGTAGCCTTGGTTAATGAGGCTCACAATCAATGAGTCAAGTGTCAGTATGATCGATTTGTTCATCCTCGGATTTTCTCCGAAGGTGACCTTGTCCTGGTCTATGACCAAGATAAATATCCCCTAGGGGTAGGCAATTTCAAACTCATGTGGTTCGGACCATCCATCATGAAGGAAGTTTCAAACAAGGACTCTTATCATTTGGTTGACTTTGAAGGGAAATCTTTAGCGGAGCCTAGAAATGGGCTTTACCTCAAGAAGTATTACTCATAGGTGGGTCACCTTGGGTGACTTCTTGTACATATGTATAGTTCTTATACATTTTTAGTTTTTGTCCTTTTGGTATTATGGACATGTCGTTTTTATGTCATATTTTCACTGTGGTAGATGTCAAGTGAATCAGACGTGTTCGTTGGATTTGCATATGGTGCTATCTGACACACTCAAAGGCTTGCTTCTATAGCTTGGCTGATTTTCACACCTCAAGGCGAGTTGTTATCTTCTGGAGGTATCTTTTTAGGTTATGCCACAAACAATGTCACTGAATATAGAGAAGTAATAGAGTTTCTTTGTGACACCTTGTCGCATTGCATATCTTACCTTCAGGTCTACCTAGATGCACAATTGGTTGTCTCCCAGTTAAATGGGGTTTACCGCATTTATGATCCTAATCTACATCAATGATTACTTAGGGTACATCTCTTATAACATTGTTTTGATTACATTACATATATCCATGTTCCTAGGAGATTGAATCAAATGACAGATACTCTAGCTAATCAAGTATTAGATTGGCATATTGCACACATGTAAAGAAAAATAACACACATACACATCTAAATACATTTGTAAATAAATGTAATCCATAACACACACACACACACACACACACACATATATCGAAAGTATCAGAGTACATAGGTGGGCACAAGTGCCTCAAAAAATAACGAGTTTGGTATATAAAGCGGGGCTTATTCCCTAAAAAATATACAAAGAGTGCCCCCGACACAAAAAATTTCCACCCTAATCTAAGCACAAGGTCGGTTGGCCTTGCCATAGTGGAATACAACATTTTCCAAATGCCAAAATAGCTATACCTAGGTCTATGGCACCCCAACAACGTGAGGCTGCATAGATGGTGGGAGATCCTCGATCTCAGCCATAGGCATAGTATGAGTGAGTGTGGAAAGGTTCTACTCCACTCATATAAAAACTCTCTCAGTCTCTTCGGCTAGAGGTACACCTGCTGCTGCTGTTGGTCCAACGGCTACTGCTGCTGCCTCTGGTCGTGGATGATGCCTACTCCATGCCAAATTAGTTGGATACACTGGTCCCACATTTGTACATAACAGATACATAGTTGTTAGGTGCTCTGGTACACATAAAAAATGATATATATATATAAAAGAAATAAAAAATTATAAAAACTTTTAAAGAAAAATGTACCTAATTCTCCTCACTCTGCTCCGGGAGGTACGAGCATGTCGGGATCTCTCGAGAAGTTGATCCCAGCATAGGGGTAGTCCTCTATAACCAGAATCTTTTGAGACCACTAGTCAAAAAACATATCATCAAAAGCCTCGATGGTCCTCCCTCCCCCCCTGTCATGGAAACAATGATTCCCACCTGCACACTGCTAAGAAGGAGGCCACATGCCCTCATATAGTCTCTCAGGGAATAAGACTGGGTACCCTCTCAAATAAGAAAGAGAAGAGAACAGTCCCGAACCCAAAGTTCTTGTTGTTCCACCCATGAAACTCTGTGAGATGTCTCTTCATGCACTCTAGCATGGTTGTATTGCAATCGAACACTCGTGCATATAAGCACTATATTGCGCAATGCATATGCATCCAAGAGGCCTGATGTAAATTTGTGGATCCATTGATCTGCCCAATAAGTAAAACTGTCACTTTCAGTGATAGGTTGGTGATTTTTTGGATCAGTACCTGGGAACCCACTTTATCTGTTTTGGCCTCACAGTGTTGTTCGATCAACTCAAAAATGTTGTGAGGCCTAAATGGAAAAGCACGAAGGTTGACTGGTTCCCCTCTCCTCGAGAGGCCATTCAGAAAATAAATATCTTCAGTCGTTGAAGTAAATGACTGTCTCTCGAGCATAAACTCCTCTACATCTGGGTGTTAGTAATCCACCAAAGCATTTAGTAGGCTGGGTTGTGCCTGCATGAGTGGACACTGAAAGAATTTCCACAGCCTGCATTGTTTTAATGTGGTGACAACAGTGAAGTGTTCCTTGACCATGGAATCAATTTCCTCATGCTCTCTCTCTCTCCAATGGGCATACATCCTAAAAAATGACAAGTTCAAAGGAGAGTCAAATGATTCATTTTTAAAATTTTCATATGTTTGAGGATCTACGTGGGTTGTATTGAGGATAGTTGTGTATGTATGTGGGCATAATTTTTACTACCCGCGTGCATACATGAGTTGTTCTTGGACAACTCACATACATGTAGGTCCGACCTTTTTAAAGGTGTGCATCTCTCCAAAAAACAAAAAGAAATGAAAAAAGGAAAATTGGGAATGCAAGAGGGACTAGATTGTACTTACTTGGTCCAAGTGGATGTTTGTTTCGTCCACTGAAGCTCCTGGAATCAACTTCTTTCACAAAGGCATGTTTTTGGCTTTTTGGTCAATTCTCAATTTGCAATGGTGATAATGAGCTGCCAACTTCTATTTATAGATTTTTTTGGCTTTTTTTTTCATTTTTGACCCCCCTTGTCATTTTTTCTGACTTGAAAATCATGTAACATGGTTCTTGAGTTTCTCATTGGATGTTACGATACACTTTACTTTTGGTTCGACGAACATTTTTTGAGTTGGGGCACTTTTATGGTCATTTGGTGAAAAGTCATTTTTTCCAACTTTGTGCATTTAAGTTAGGATTCCACCTCCACATGTTGCACCTCGTTGTATTTTTCTCTTTACCATAGGATAGACCCCACCAATTTGCAACACAAAACTGTCATTGCTTCTCTAGAAGTGTCATAATTTAGTGGTAGAGCCTACCCTCACATGGATGCCCTAGGCAGATCCTGGTTGCATTTTGGTGTCCATCTTGTCGCTAATGACTATAGGCTTGGGAGTCCATTTAGTCTTGTCCTTATTACGAGTTTCAGCCTTCACAAGTATGATATATTATCACTCTTTCCCTCACCCTTGGGACTCCTAAAAAACAAATGGGTCTTCTTTTAATCCCTTTTCAGACCCTCTAAACATGAAAACATTGTCGAGCGATCTTGTTTCCCTTAACACTCACCAAACTAAAATTTGAAGGCACGTCTGTCTAGCGGTAGTTTACCCATTTTTCGGTCTAGATGGTTAATTGTACAAATAAAGGTATACTCTAGGAACTTCAGTTTGCTAGAAGGGTATTCTCAAGTATAAGTTTAACCCTTTTTCGAGCCTGAGGGACTAAATTTACGAAAAAGGAAACCCCATAGATTCCATATTTAATCTCTTTTCAGACTCCCTAAAAGTGAAAAGATCATCGAGTGAGATGGTTTCTTCAAACTCGTTAAACTGGTCCAAAAGAACATCCATTACGGAGTCCATAGTTAAGCTCTTTTCAGACTCCTTAAAATTGAAAACATTGTTGAGTCACCTTGTTCTTTCACACTCGTTAATTGGTTCAGAAAAAACATCTACTGGCATGAGTTTATCCCTTTTTTTGGCCTGTAGATTAAGGAGGAAAAAGGTACATCTTGGGAGATTCATCTCGCCGGGAGAGTTCTTCTCAGTAAATTTCACCTTTTTCGGGCTAAGGAGACTAAATCTAGAAAAGGGCAGCAAGTCCATAGTTAAGCTCTTTTCAGACTCCTTAAAATTGAAAATATTGTCGAGTGATATTGTCTTTATCACACTCGTTAAAATGGTTTTGAATTGAAGTCTTTTCGGTGTTGATTTATCCCTTTTTCAAATTGAATAGATGATCTTCGAAAAAGGTAACCCAGTCGAGTCTTCTTTTGCACTTTTTCAGACTCTCTAAAAATGAAAAACCACCAAGCTTAACTTCTCTGGGCTCGTTTAAAATTATGTTGAAGGACTGATGGCTGTTATATATGCACTAAAAACACAGTAAAAACCCTCAATTAAATTGTCAGGCCGGGGTAAGTAAACTTAGAGTTGTAGCAAAATATATGCCAAAGGTAGAAGGGCTGGTAGGAGTATAGTCTAACTAATGAAGGCATATATCTAAGGCTAATCTACTCAAGCAAAGCTATCTAATGATCAAACCCTACTAAGCAACTTAAAACTAGGTAACCTAAGTACTTTTGGGCCAAGGATCGATCGATAGTTCCTAAGAAGCAAGTAAAACCCTATGTAAATAAAACTGGTTCAACAATAAGCAAAGGCAAACTACTAAGCATAATAATGAGCAACTAACAAAATAAAACTATTTTAACTTGCCAACCTATATTCAATGAGTAACTACCCTATGAAAGCAAGTAAATAAACAAGCAAGAAAAGACACCTAACTAACCTACTAAAGCATGTAAACAAGATAGAAAAGACAACTATCTAACCTACTAAAGAAATAGACAAGTAAGAAAAGACAACTAACTACTGCAAGCAATCAAATTAAAACTTCTCATTGAACAAATATCTAGCCTAAGAGGCAAGTGGAATAAATGATCAATGCAAAACTATTTCTAATGCATGAAAGGAAATCTATTTTATTGAAAGAAAGAAAAGCTACCACTAATTCTTAATCTATGACAAGCGAACTACTATCTAATCTATCAAAGCAAAGTCTATCTACCCTACAACAACAAATAAGACTATTTTCTAAACTATGGAAGCAAGAAACTATCTATTCTGATCTACGAAAGTAGAAAACCATTCTTTAATCTATGAAAAATAGGAAAACTATCTTTTAACTTATGAAAATTAAAATGTAATTCTAGTGGTTGTGTGAATGTATTCGGTTTCAGATAATATCTTGATGGCACTTGACAACAAAGGACAATTCCAATGGTATAAGCTCAACACTAATCTCAATGGAAAAATGAAAGGTATGGATTAAACAATCCAATGAGAATTTAGGCATGACAAAAATAATGTTAAATATCCTGCATATTCATGTATAAACCATCAACAACATAATGATATCATCATTATACTTCTACACTATGTAAGAAAAACTAGATTCAACAATTACCTAAGAAATATCATTGCATTTTAATTCTAGGAAAGGAAATTGCATAAAATAAAACTTTTCTATGTCTACTCTAACCATTCAAACTGCAATAAGGAAATAATTAAAAATAGAAATTAAACTATGAAAGTAAATTAACAATCTATATTAACCAACAACTAATTAAATGAAATATTATATAAAACTGAAGTAAACAAGCTATAATCAAAAGCTGAAATTAACTCTATCCATCCATCAATCCCTGTCCAAATCAAACTTTGTTCTATTCTAAATAAACTCGGTTTTAAACTAGACTACAAAATCATAAAAGAAAGCATAATCTAACATCTAAATGCACATGGGGTTAGTATAGATACTTGCAATTTTATTCCTAATATACAAGATCAATGCATGCTAACACATCTCATCATCCTAACCTGCAAAAGAGAAGCAAAAAAATTAACTACAACAAACTAGTTGACACAATAAAAATATACATGTACATAAAATAAAAGAGAACATTTAAATTAGGAAATGCATAAACAACATGAAGACAGTTACCAGAATGCTAGTGGGCCTCCCAGAAAGTCGTGGTCACTCCCTAAAATCACACCATGAGCTTAACAAGATGAATTCACCATTAAAACTTGAAAACACAGTTCTGGCATAATTATGGCAATGTAAAAACTCAAAATAGAGAAAAATGAGTTTGTCTCCAATACACTAGTTCTTCTACTTGGTTATTCTACTTAACAATCATCTGACCATCCTAGTAGTATTTATAAGCTTACAGACAAAGTGGTCTACCACAGGAGGGTCGAACCACTTCTAAATTCGGCAAATTAGAATAAATGATGCCCTAACTGATAAAATGAAGCGAGCCAATAATCACCCTCTTTGGAAAACTAAACCTGAGTTGTCTGGAGCTTAGTAGCTGGAGGGGGCAAGGATAAACAAAACCCACATGCCCGAATTTCGCGTCATTGGACACCAATACCTTAAGTGCCAAGTCACCTTGCATTTTTGTGAAATACACAGTGCTAGATAGAGTGTCGGATCGAGTGCCAGAATGAGTGCCAGAAAGAGTGCCGAAAAAAGTACCGGATCAAGTGCCAGAACTAGAAATGTAGTGCGTTTTTTCCCTATAACACCAAAAAACATGAATTAGCTCCTAGAAATCATAAAACATGATGAATTATACTTGATTCAATCATTAAACATGAATTACACATACCTTATGGAGACCATACCATTTTATCATGAAATTCTTCAAAAATCTCCTTTAAAATATGAAAAACACATATGTGCATGTGGAAAAAGTGTATAATAACCATCATGAAAGTGATCGTATCTCGGGCCCAACATTACCCCCACACTTATGATTTTGTAGGTCCCACTACAAACAAAAAGAAGTTAACCCTCATGACTAGGCTTGCTGAGGATCATCAACTTTGGAAGCCTCTCCTTCTTATTGTGTAGACTTAGCCTTGTGCCTCTTGTGTTGCTTTAATTGTGTTTTGAGGATATGGTTAGATTTAATCATTTTATCAACCAACCGCTGAAGGGAATTGAAGTTTTCCTAAAGGACTGCATTGTCATGATGACCGTGTACATCTACTATCTTCCTCTCTTCCAACTGTTGGAGAAGTTGGTGGTTTTCTTTTTGTAGCTGCTCTATGGTTGGGACAGAATCAGTGATCTCTGAGGAAGTCTTATATCCTTTGAGGGATGTGGACAATCTATTAGTTTTAGTATCTAAAATGGGCATGGGTGAAGCATGAGTGATGGGAGATCGGTAAGGTGAGGTAGGTTCTGATTTTGTTTCCCTTAGTGGCTCTAATTCATCCGCAAAGACTTCCCTAGATTTCTTATGAGGGCTCTCAAGGTCAGATGACACTTGGATGGGATCCTAAGCAGGTGGAGGTTTCACTTAAGGCTTGGTTCTTGTGTTCTAGGTACTCTTCCGAAAGGGTCCCTTACCAAATCGATTGTCTCCCCTCTTGTTTGTAGGAATGATGGGAAAGTCTTGCTGCATTACTTCTTGGATATTTTTAGGTGTAGGATCAAGAGAGAGGGAAAGCATTGGGGGGTCAACAATGGGCTTCTTTTGGTCTTTTCTCTTGGTCTTTTTACCCAATGAAGAAGTAGGGATATCAACAAGCTTTTGGTATTGTTCCAGAAAAGAGAGGGTTTGTGTAAGGGAGTTTGGGGTTCTTGGAGAGAGAGGCTTAGATGGAGAGATAATTTTTAGGCTAAGTGGATTTTTGACGGTCTTAACTGTCAAGTGAGGGTTTGCAAATTGGTAGATAAAGGCATCCCAATTTTTCCCATGTTTCTCTAACTTGGCTAGAACAAGGAGTTTGATCAAGCCATGGTGGAAGAGACTGTTGTGGGAATTAGTCACATTTTTCCTCACTTGAGAGGACATCTTCTCCAAGATTTTGAGAAAATAGAAGGGGAAGTTCAAGGGTTTGTTGAACAAAAAATGAGCCAAAAATCTAAAATGACAAGCTTTGAAAGTAGAGTATCTACCTTCACATGTAATTAACCTTGTGATGAAAATGAGGGGATTGACCAATTCTACCTTTATCCACTCCTTAGCGTACCCTTTTTCTCCTGAAATGCTCTCGAATTCGAGCTTAAACACCCCATTGTAATTTGAGCACGACGATTGGTGGTTTTTGAACCATCTATCTCCCATTATTAGGAGCTTTGTTGCAACAGAAATGGACTCTTCTGTGACTTCAAAGGTGAGAGAGCCTACATGTGTTGTCTTACCATCGAAACCAACTACAAATTGCATAGAGAGGCCATCATCATGGCCCTGCAAGCTAGATAGAAATGGCCCCCAGACAATGCGCAAAAACACTTCCCTGCACTGTGAAAATTCAGGAATGGAAAACAAGTCTGCATAGGAGGAGGGTTTGTATCTCCTGTGCATTGTGAAAGAGGTGGAATTCATTAAGAAAGGGAGAAATTGAGCCAAGAAATGACATGGATTTAGCACAGGCTGAATGCGTTTTGAACAGAGGATGAGGTGGTAGAGGTTGGGTGTGATTTCTTAATGCAGAGGAGAGCAAATGGCAAGGGAAAATGAGATAATAGAGTGCCCAACGTGATTTTGGATGCACTTAAGGTGGAATACGTTGCACACATGTGCGCGCGATCTGCCATGTGTGGGAAATTCGAATTCAATGGAAAGATTTGGGGCAATGTAATGGTGTGTATTTAGATCAATGTCCAAGTCTTTTAACTTGGACATTTGTTCATAAACATATGAAGCATATTTTAATCAATGTCTGTGACCAATTTAATTGAATGTAAGTGAATTCTAGTTATATGGAATCTAGGACAGTTATTGGTGTGTAATTCACATGGCACCTCATTCGACACCTCACATGACACTTCATCCGATACCTCATACGATACTTCATCCAGTACCTCTGTGTTAAGTGCTTTTTCACCTCTTATAATGGATAGCCTGCAACTTTGAAGTGTTTTTGACAATCACAGTAGTTAATGAGTAGAGGCAAGATGCTCCATGCTCACTCAATCTTCTTGCATATGACATATAATGTCAAAAACCTACAATGAAAGGGTTATAGCAAGCATAAAAATGTATTGTCAAACCTACGATATGCAGTTTGTAATGAAACGATAAACTGATAAAGAGTGGTCCATTAAGTATGTTTTCAACAATTTATAGCACATAGGAGTTTAAGCATTTCAAAAATAACATGACAATTAATGTAATAACTTGTATCATAGAAATAATACAAAAATTATTGCAAAGATCTACTTCTCTAGGCAATGATCATTTTCCAGCTCATGAACCCCTCCCCCACACCTAAGTATTGTGACACCTCACAATCAAAAGTATAGGAAACTAGTCAGTATCCCCCAATAGCCAAAGATTTATAGTGTGTCAAGTGTAAAGATAAAGTTTCACAGCTTGGTCTGACGAGATAGTTAGAAGATGGCCCCACCTATAGGATAAGAGATCCTGTATATATATAAGAAGAGGTAGGCAAGAGAGTTTCAAGATAGTATTAGAGTTATTTCCCAATGGCAAGTTTATGAGATTCATTAACCGTAGCTTAACCACACATACTTCATGTCAGCTTTGTCTACAAGTAATGTCGTACATTAGGACAAGTTTAAATTTATGATTTATTTTTGTCAGATTATCATCCTCACTAGGTAGAATGCCCCACTGCCAACAAGCCTATTCAATACTCTGGTAGGTTAACCTAGTCATACCATAGGATGGTACCCGCTGCTAGTAGACCTATTCAGTATACCGGCGGGTTATCCTTTTAAACCCTCAGAGACTGGCCCTCCATCTTTTAATATTTTAGTATAAGATTGCTTATGCAAGAAGATGGGGGAACAACTCTGAAACAATTTTTTCTTTCTTTTTGTTTTTAATTGGGATGGTATTTATGTTAGAGGATGGCTTTCCTTTATATTATTAGTGATTTTCCCAATGTAAGGAGTACTTAAGTAGACGTGGCCTATCTAAAGATATGATATAATCGAGCTATTTAGTGTGTAGTGGATGGTACCATGGAGAAAGAACAAAAAGGTATCTCTAGGCTCAACTTACTTTCTTCCTTGTAGTTATTATGATGTTTCCATCACTAACCACTAATTAGAATTCCTTGGTACTCTTTGATAAATACACTTGACTCACTTACTCAGGTTTCTTGAAAAAACTGTACGAGAGACCTCTAGGCTTGATAGTTATGGTATCACTTCCTTATACAGTGGTGAAGAGTTTCAAGAGAAACTTCTTTAGAATGCCTTAAACAAAATGAGAATGTTTGAAAAAATATGGCTAACTATAGTAAGTTAATATTCATTTGATGCTTTAGCAGACACAAAATTCAAGTATAACAATGTTTTGAAGAAGAATCCTTGAAACTGTGCACTCCTGGTGAAATAAATACTTACAGAAATATCTAGAATTGCCTTATTAACAAAATGAAAAAAATATTTACATATATATAGTAGGAAATTCAGAAAAAATTTCAAGAACAAGGGGTACTTCCCCATCTACTAAGGCCAATCCCTTGTCAGCTATAATGACCTATAGAAAAACTTCTCTAGAAATGGGCTTTTGATAAAATTTAAGTCGGTGTCCATTTATCACAAAGGAGACTTTTCCATCATCAATTGTTTTAATTTTTACAGCTCCATTGTCATATACAATGTCTACTTCATAAGGGCCCAACCAATGGGTGGTAAGTTTTCCTTTGAAGGTTTTGAATCGAGAATCAAACAAAAGAGCCCAATCATCAGGTTGGAAGTGTTTCTTCTTAATAAACTTGTCATGCCACTTGCTCCTCTGGTTTTGGACTAATATCGTCTGTTGGATGGCATCTTTTCTGATTTCATCCAACTCATTTAGTTGTAGGGTTCATTTCTTCTGAGACTCATCCAAGTTCAATCCTAATTATGTGGAAATATGGAAGGTCCTTACTTGGAATTCTATAGGTAAAAATACTTGTTTCCCGTACACTAGATCATAAGGGGTATGCCCAATGGTATTTCTCTAGGTAGTCTTATATGCCCACAAAGCCTCTGGGAGCCTATCAACCCAATACTGGTGGTGTAACTAAACATTATTGATCAAGATGGCTTCTAGAACTTTATTTGTGGATTCTACCTGACCATTGGCTTGCGGGTGGTATGGAGAAGATTTATGGTGTTTAATCCCATATTTCTCTGTTATCTCTTTCATCATCTTAGAAGTAAATTGAGTGCCTTGGTCGGTAACAATTTCACGAGGGACACTGAAGCAGGTAAAGATGTATTCATAGATAAATTCAACAACAAACTTCTTTGCAGCCCTGAATAGGGCTTTTTCCTCTACCCATTTGGTGACATAGTCCGTACAAACCAAAATATAGTTCTTCCTATGGGACATGGGTGAAATTGGTTCTACAAAGGTGAGGGCCCATTTTTCGAAGGGTTCTGTCATAAATTGGGCCTACAAAGGCATTTTTTTGGATGACGTAGGCCTTCCTATCCTTTGGAAACTATCGCAACTTCTCACATACTTGGCAACATCTTTGAAAATGCTAGGCCAATAGTAACATGAATGTAATACCTTATATAATGTGTGTTTGTCAGAGAAATGGCCACCACATGGTCCATCATGACAACTTCGTAGTATATCAGGTACCTCTTCCTCTCGGACACATCTACGAATAATAAAATCAAGACCTGTGTGAAAAATATCATGACCAACCCAAGAGTATATAGCACTCTATGTAATAATTTTCCACTTTTCATGAGGTGACAAATTAGACAGTAACTTCCTAGTGGCCAGATAGTTTTCCATATCTACAAACCATTGGGTATTGATAGAGAGGGAAAAGAGGTGCTTGTCTGGGAAACTATCATTTATAGGGATATCATCATCCTCATTTTTTATTTGGGAACGAAAGTGAGCTACTACATTATCCTTTCCAGGTCGAGCAAGCACAGTGATATTAAATTCTTGCAATAATAAGATCCACCTAGTCACTTGGCCATTAGCTATGGGTTTGTTCATGAGGAACCTAATGGCAGAATGATCGGTGTGTACAAATACTTCATAACCTGTAATGTAATGATGAAACTTGTTAATAGTGTGAACAACTATCAAGAACTCTTTCTCAATGACTGTGTAGTTCAAATCGGTAGGGGACAAGTTATTTCTTACAAAATAAATGGCATCGGACTGATGGTCCTCTTTCTACCCTAATACCCCTCCTATTGTTGTGTCAAGGGCATCAGTGGATATATGAAATCGGAGAGTCCAATTAGGCCCTCTAAGAATTGGTGCCACAGACAGCTTAGCTTTCAGGGTTTCAAAGTCAGTTTGACACTACTAAGTCCAAGCAAAATCAACATCTTTTATCAATAATCCAAACATAGGTGCGAAAATCTTTGTAAAATTTTCAATAAACCGCTGGTAATATCCAACATTTCCAAGAAAGATTCTCACCTCTTTCTGATTCTTGGGGGGTGGAAGTCTAATAATGACCTCAATCTTTGCAAGATCAACTTTTATCCCTTCAGATGAAACATGATGTCCTAGAACCACTCCTTCAGTTAACAACATTTTTCATTTTTCATGGCTCAGAGATAGGTTCATTTACTGACATCTGATGAGGACTTTTTCCAAGTTGTCTAAGGCTTCCTGGTAAGTGTTTCCATAGACTGTGAATTCATCCATGTAGACCTCCACACAATAATGAATAAGATTGACAAATATCCCTATTACTACTCGTTGAAATGTGGCAGGAGCATTACACAATCCAAATGGTAAGACCCTATAGGCATAGGTTCCCCAAGGACAAGTAAAGGTAGTCTTGTCTTGGTCCTCGAGTGCTATAAGAATCTGGTTATACCCATTGTACCAATCTAGAAAGGAGAAATACTTCTTTCCGGATAAGGTATTTAGAACCTAGTCAATGAAAGGGAGAGGAAAGTAGTCTTTCAGAGTGGCCTTATTGAGTTCCTAGAAATCAACACAAATTCTCCATTTCCAGGTCACTTTATTTGGAACCACTACAAGTGAGGATACCCACTTACTGTCGGAGATGGGATAGATAAATCCGACATTTAGCAACTTTTGAATCTCCTCCTTGACTATGTCTTTGAGTGTTGGGTTCATCCTTATCTGGGGTTGCCTAATAGGTGTCACTTCCCCCTGGGTATATATGTGATGGATGCATGTGTTAGGGTGTATATCCTTCATGTCGATGTATTCCTAGGAAAATGCTCCTGTTTTTTCTTTAAGGATATCTACTAACTGTTTCTGTTGGTCTGTATCTAGCCCAGAGTTTATATGTAAAAATTTCCTTGGACCAATATTGTAGGGAATAGTATAAGACATGGAAGAATCATCTATTTCGAAAATAAAATATGTCAAAGACAAAATGGATGGGTCTAATTGTTCTTGAAATTCTTCCCCAAACATGTACTCAAATTGGGGAAAAGACTGTGGAAAATCCACACATGTGATAGCACAAATGAACTGTCTTAGCACATTTTCTGGTGTATGCTCTGGAAGTGCCCTTGCATGGTCACTAGGAAATATGGGTTCTTCCAAGTCTTCGTTCTCGTATGGAAATTTAAGCCACCATAGATTCTCCATAATAGGTTGATCTAGAGGATAAATGGTGAGCTTCTGTATAGAGGGACCATTTGAGATGGTCATTTCTCCTTCTCTACAACCAATAAATGCATTGGTTGTGGCTAGCCAAGGTCTTCCCAAAATAACGAGATGGCCTCTGGCAGGATATTTTGAATGAATGACAAGAAAATATATGGGGTACTCCCATGAGGCTAAAGTAACCATGACATCATCTAAAATCCCTTAAGGTATAACCCTAGTCTTATCTGCTAATTCCAAAATGGTTGGGGTAGGACGAAGAAGAGGTTGTAACTGTAATTGTTCCAAGGTAGTAGTGGTCATAACATTGATGGTTGCCCCTAGGTCTATGAGAGTGTTTCCAATGGCAACCTCATTAATGGTGATGGTCACTATGGGGTTTCCTAGATTCCCATATTTTGCTAGTTTTGGCTTCTCTGATATGTACTCGAAAAGTCCTCCTACCAAATGTATTGTAGGAGGGCCCTTTTACTTCCTACCTGGCTTCTTAATACATAATTATTTGACTACCTTACTATATATTGGAATGTCTTTAATGGCTTGAAGCAGAGGAATATTGACACATATATTTTTCAATTCATTCAAAATTTGAAATTCCAATCAGGTGGTAGGTTTCTAGATTACCAATCGGTCTGGATAAGGAGGGACCTTCATAATTTGTGAAGATTCATTTTGGGGAATCTTGGGTTCTTGATTCTTCCAGGCAATAACATATTCCCACCTAGTTTCATCTGTGGGTTGTTTGGTGATTTCTTCTTCTTCTTCTTGGATGACTACTGAGGATCTCTGGCTCTCCAGAAATTTTCGCAATCTTAGTTGAATTTCCTGTAATAGAACTGGAGTAATGACATATGTCGGGAAGGCCTGCATATCAACATTGTTAATAGGTTGAGGGGTATTAATATTAGGATTCAGAACTGGCTGTGTCGGTAATAGTGTCGATTTTGGGGAGCCTGCATTTTGAAATTGTAGCAGTTGTTGTGGAATAGGAGGTAAAGATAGTGGAACAAAACCTAGAAAAAGTTGCGGAGTGTTTGATGAGAACTGAGGATAAGGATGGTTGGACATAGATATAGGTGGATCTTGAGGGTTTCCTTGGCTGTGTCCTTGTTAGGGTCCTAACCCACACATAGGTAGATCAATATATTGAGATGTAATAAAGGTCAATATTATTAAGGCCTTTCAATAAAATAGAATAAGGCAGATGTAAGAAGACTTAATAGAATCTTCCACTTCTAGAAGGATCTTCCTCTAGATTCTTCTCTTGATAGACATATTTAGTATAAATAAGGGTCAAGGGTATGAAAACCCTAGCTTGGAGATTATTGTAACAGAGCACTTCTCGATTGGAGTTTGCCCCCTCAAAGAGGCCCGTGAACATTGTTTTCTGAATCAAAGTGCTATTTCTATTGTTGTTCTTATATCATTTCTATGTTATTGTGGATATTATGCTAGATATATTACTGTTATTCTGCTATTTCTAGCATTTTATTTTTGTTCTTCATATTTATTATATCTAGTATCTTGCAAGTGGTATCAGAGAACTTTCTGTTAAGAACCAAATAGATCTACAAATATAATCACCACAAATACTGAATACACAATAGATCCACAAGCAAGATAGAAGAAACCACGATTTATTATTACCAAACCATTGAGGTAGGGCAACACCATACAATGGATCCTATTATGAAAGGGATCCTCTCCTATTCACTTGCCTCTTCGAGGGGGAAACCTCCTAATGAGCTTTAGCTCCAAAT
>ML777533.1:839777-857787 GCA_009831015.1 Picea engelmannii | reverse complement strand
GTTTTATTAGTTTCTAGTTTCCCTTTAGATTTCTTAGCTCAAATCATTTCTCTTTGGTTTCCATACGAGACCTTAGGGCGGCCAACAGAGCCGTTAAACTCGTCAGGGTGGTCCATTCCAAACGGCTTGGGTTATTTAGACAACCCCGGATCGGTTCCACTCTCCCAGTTGATGGATGGACTGTTTCGCCCGTCAACATGTCTTCAGTAGTTATTGATATGCTAAATGAATGATTTAGTTATATTTCAGTACAATCACGAATAACAGTTTATTATGTTAATAAGTTAAAATAGAAATATCAGCGCACATTTATCAAATCCTCACTCAATCCTGTACTACAAACATGTGAGTATTGCAGTCACCCATTAATACCATATCGGGTTAGACTACACATCATTCTTTGTGCATTGTGTTTCCTTCTGTTTTACTAGGAGGGTTGATAGTTTTAGAGGCTTTGTTGGAATCCTAGCAGACATGAACCCTAGGTCAAGAAGATTAAAGATATAAACTCAAACATATAAATAGTAACCAACAAATGGTTTTGTATTCATTGGTTGGAACAATAAAGGATTGAGTAGATGGGATCTGATACGTAAGATCTGTGGAAGACAGGTCAAGAGAACATAGAAGTGGACGAGGAGGAGAAGAAAATAATGAGCTGCTAGAAGGGGATGTTGAGACCATGGAATCCCATAAAAGAAAAGATCAAAAGCTGGCTAAAGAAAAAGGAGTTGGAGTTTGCGTAGAAGGATAACACAAACCCTAGAGTAACACTATGCAAATACCTTGAGAAGTATGTGTTTATTGATTTACATGAAGTCTTTTTCTGTGATTTTCCACACTTATTGCAGGAGTGGATATTGAGGTTGAAGGATAACCACACAACAAACTGGATCCAACAGTTAGAGTGGACCTTAGTTCAGATTGAGAAGTTACAGTAGGTGAACAAGAAATTCACGTGCGTAGTAGATTTTTGGCTCAAAAAAATTGTAGCAGGCTTTATAACAGAATTTGCAGTTGACATGGCAAAGTCGTACAATGAAGCGGATAAAGAATTTATACGAGGGCCTCGAGGAAGGAATATTATATCCATACATACTTCTATTAATATAATTTTATATAAAAAAGGTGTAATGACAATGGATTCAGATAACTAAACTTCCTTGCACACATGGGGGAAGGGGGGAAGCACTAACATAAAGAGGAGAAATGGAAGGAGAAATGGATAAAGGGAAGAAGGAGGAACCCTTGGACCCAATCATGATGGACAACGACTAGATCAAGAGGATCATGGTGACAGATGGAAAGACGCACAGTGGAGTACCCTACCAATACAAGGCAAATACCAATAAGAGAGTCGTAGACATGAGGGAAGGCTTGGCGAGTGATGAAGAAGATGTAGAGGATATCTGGGCTATGGAGCTGATTGAGGAAATCCTACATGCAAAAAATGAGAGGAAGATGAGAGGTCCAAGAGCAGGAAGAGAGGGCTTCAATCCTATCCATATTAATGTGAGTTTGGAACCCATAAACCCATGTGTGACTAATACACCAAAGAGAACACCACCATTTATACAACCAAATTTTGGGAGAAGAAAGACAGCAAGAAGTACATCTACACAGGGAAAAACAATTGGAGGAGCCAATTCAGGAAGAACTAGTCAAGTATCTACACCATGCAGAGGTAGTAGTTCAACATTCAGGATGGTAGGACATGATCCCACCGTCAGGTTACCAGAATTCAAAGGAAAAGCATCGGAGGACCCGAAAAAACATTTGTCCATCTGTGAAAAGATTTGGGAAGCAAAACAAATCACAGATGAAGACACTAAACTTGCACAACTATCGATTAGACTAAAGGATCACACACTGGATTGGTATATGAGTCTATTTACAAAAATTCCACCAGGGATAACCCAAACGATTGTGGAAATCAAGAAATTGTTGATAAATGAGTTGCAGAAGCCAAGTTCAGAGGATCAATACATGAACAAGATGATATAAATTAGATAGAAACCAAGAGAATCTGTATGGGAGATTGACCATAGATTCAAGCAACTAAAGAGAAATTTGAAGTACCTTATGACCGACATGAAACACAGGCACATGTTCGTTAACTCGTTGCTACCACACTTAAAATACCCATTACGACAACAAAAGTTTCATACACAAGAAGAGGCTCTGCAGGAAGCCCTGCAACTAGAGGAAAACCAATATCAATAGATGAATCCAACCATCAAAGAGATGAAGGAGGATTTGAATAAATTAATGTTCCAACTGAACTAGAACAAAAGTAAGGACAAACGAGAAGTCATTTAGTGTACCACATGCAGAACCGAAGGACACCACAAGAATGAATGTCCAACATTCGTGCAGTATATGGGAGCAAGAATGCCAAATCTGCTACCAACAGGAGGACTATGGTGCAAAATTTGTAAGAAACCAGGCTATGACCCATATCATTTCCCAATGATGCAGAAACACCAGACAGTACCAAAGAGTTCACATTCCAACTTTTGCAAGTCAATGGGCCACGATGAAAAATATTGTAGAACTATGGATTTGATGCAAGAGAGGACATCAAATGCATATAGGGTGCAAGAAGAAATGATGATTGGGTAAGCCCCAACATAGTTTAACCAAGTTCCATCTCCATACAACATTGAACAACAGTAGTATAATACTGTGCAACAACCATATAATATCGTGCAACCATAGTACAACACAACAAAACCTCAATACAATACCATGCAGTACAATAAAGCACCTCATTATAATGCACCAAGAGGAGATCAAGATGGCTACAAAGGTTGAGGATTTGGAAGAGGTAGAGGACCAGTGGTATGTCACAACTATCAACAATCGAGGAATTATGAAAGAGAATGTCCACTTCCACTAGCAACTTGTATGTGTTGTCGTGCATCGGATCATGACATGGAAGAATGTTCGACATTACTCAGAAAGATCCAGGAAAAGAGGAATTAAAATAGCTAGAATGTGCAATGGATTTCAGTCGAAGCAAGGGATGAAGGAAGAAGCATCAACATAGTTACCAGCAGAGGATATAAAACAGGGAATGACGCAGTCCAACAAGAACCAATACGAAACCAGTGGGTGAAGAAGAGCATCAAACCAAGTAAGTAGTTTGACGCATGGAATGAGAAGGATATATTTAAGCAAGCTAGACAAGAATTTCAGAAGGATGACATTGCATGGAATTCAACTATGCAACAGAATAAAGAGGCTCCAGAGTAAGATATGCCTCCATCGTTGGATCATACTAAAGAAATGTAGCACCTCGAACATGTAAGTACAATCAAAGGATTTTTGAAATCATGTGTGAAAATATTGAATGATCCATCATCAATCAAAATATTACAAAACATATTATAAAGATGTAGCATAGAGACAAAAGAAAAACTAGAACAAAAAATAGTCAATCACCTACATACAAGGAGCAGAACAAGTAGAGAGTTCAGGCTGAATGCTAACATCAGAGATTTCAACATGGGAGATATCATACTAGATATAGGATCCGAAGTCAATGTATTACCCAAGAAAACATGGCAATGTATGGGAGAGCCTACATTAGGATATTCACATGTTCAACTAAAACTAGCAAACCAACACAGAGTTCTCCCAATTGGTATACTAAAAGGAGTAACAGTCGACCTGGATGGAGTGGACAATAAAGCATATTTTGAAGTGATTGAAATAGTGGATGACATAACACCATATCGAACATTGCTTGGCCTGGACTGTGTGTTTGATAACCAGGCCATAATCAATTTAAAGACACGAAAAATGACATTTGAGTCAGGAGAATATAGGGTCATCATGCCATTAGACCCATCAGAAGGGGAAAGGTTTGTAGAACCCAGTTGCTTAGACTTAGAGGAAATCAACCAGTTGTACAAAACAATTGCGTGCAATGAGGACTACGTAAACCCAACTACATATGGGATACTCGGTTGGTGGAGCATTACTTCATCTACGACAGACTTAGATACTAGTTTAGAGAACTGACAACACAGGCTACATGGAGTTTCCACAAGAAGGTGCACAAGAATAGACCGTGCAGTAAGATGGGTAGGCTCAGAGATAGGGGAACCACCCAGTTTCCACAGAGTGAATGATCTCAAAAAATTCTTGGCACCATATGAAGATGAAGTGTTAGAAAATCAGATACTATTAGCACTCGATATAGCACCCAAGGCCACACTTGCAATATGGTGGGGTGCACACAAGGAAACAATCACAGATTGGTACCAATGTAAGTGATTAATGTGCATAAGGTTGGCGCAAAACAAAGAAGCAACCAACAATAGAAGTACGATGGAGAGGGGGCACCAGAGGAACATTTGGATAAGTGCAGAGCACGGTAGAAAATGACACCTATAGAGGAATGGCCTCATCATTTTGTACACACCTTAGAAGGCATACCAACAAACTAGTACATAGATCAAGAATTGTGCAGAGGAAATTCAAGATGGACAGTACTACAAAAAACTTTTACAGTCACTTTCTCATTCAAGCATGAGAACCCCAACATAGATGAAACACTTAAATAGATAAGAGGAGTAATATTCATTAAGGAACCACAAGTCGAAATCATAATAGAATAACAACAACAAAACAGATAGACGGTGAAAGAACTGTTGTTGTGCTACCATGTACAGGAGGAAGAACCCGATGAAGAAAATCTGCACGATATTCATATCGAGGAAGTGTAAGGTGAAAGAGAAGTGGAAGGTACACCTCTAGAATCATAAGTAATTGCTTCATTGATCAAGGTGAAGAAATTCAACATTGGGACAGTTGAAAATCCCAAAATGGCCAGCATTGGAGACTACTGGGATGAGCAAACAATAGAAAGCATAACAGAGTTATTGCATGAGTACAGTGACATGTTCCCCACAAGATTTACAGAAATGAAGGGCATAGAGGGAGAGCTAAGAGAAATGAAGATACCACTCAAATCTGAAACAAGACCGATCAAACAATGACCATATAGACTAAACCCAATATATAAGAAGAAATTTAAAGTTGAGATCGATAGAATTATTGAAGCTGGAATAATAGAATCTATGGAAGAATCAGAATGGATAAGCCCGATGGTAGTTTAGGATAAAAAACAAGGTGGGATAATAATATGCGTCAACTTGAGGAAGTTGAACGATAAATGCCTACATGACCCGTTCCCTACACCGTTCATGGATGAAGTGTTGGAGAATGTAGGAGGACACGAAGTTTACTCATTCACTGATGGATTTTTAGGCTACCACCAGATTAAGATAGCATAGGAAGACAGATACAAGACCATGTTTTCTACAAAATGGGGATCCTACTAGTACACAATCGTTCTATTTGGACTGAAGAATGCACCAACTATATTTTCCAGAGTAATCATCGCTGCATTTAAGGAATTCATCCACCAGTTTCTATAGGTATACTTGGACGATTGGATAGTCTATAGTTTGTTGAAATACCATGTAGAGGTATTATAGATAATGTTAAAAAGATGTAGGGAGTGCCGAATATCTTTAAACATCAAGAAATGTAGCTTTGGAACACTGTTTGGGATACTATTGGGCCATATAGTATGCAAACAAGGTTTACTAGTAGATCCTGCAAAGATTGTAGTAATTGTTAACTTGCCACCACCAAAAATAGTCCATCAACTAAGAGAGACATCGAGATACATAAGATACTACAAGAAGTTTATCAAAGGGTAAGCATAGATTACCGTGCCAATGGAGAAATTGTTAAGGAAAGATACAAAGTTTTAGTGGAAGGAATATTGTCAACACGGTCTGGATACGCTGAAAGAAAAAATGGTAACAACACCAATATTGGTATTTCCAAAATGGGAGAAGACATTCCACGTACATGTAGATGCATCAGCCATATCATTTGGGGATATTTTTGCACAGCTAGGAGAAGGAGATTTTTATCATCCTATAGCATTCGCGAGTTGAAAATTGTCATAATCGGAGAAGAAATACAACACAACAGAAACAGAAGGCCTAACTATGGTCTACACACTACAAAAGTTCATACATTACTTATTGGGAAAACATTTTAATATGTTGATAGATCACTCAGCCCTTAAATACCTAGTCAACAAGCCATTGTTGGGGGGGGGGGAATCTGTCAATGGTTACTACTGTTTCAAGAGTTTTATTTTGAAGTAATAGCCAAACCAGGAAAATTGAATGTAGGACCTGACCACCTATCAAGGGTCACAAACGGAAAAGAACCTACAAATTTAGAGGAAAAATTTCTGGACGTCGATCATCAATTGCCGATGAATACATTTTAGATATCATCTAGTACTTGAGTACAGGTAATGAACCATAGGAATACAACACCATGTAGAAGAAAAACCTGGTAGTCTGGGTTGCAGACTATCATTTCATTGCCGAACACTTATACTGTTAAGAACCAAATATCAATATAGCATAGAAAAACATCAGAAAAAGTACTCAGCGCCTTGAAAAAGAGATAATTTCAGATAATAAACCTCTTCAATGGGGAAACCTCCTTTTACCCCACTTAAATGTTCAAGTACAAGATGATTCAAAATGAAAATGTCTCCTTGGTATATATAGGATACTAGGAGGTATAATTACAACTAATCGCCTAAAGCCAACATAAATAAAATAGCATTACTAATATAATATACCCCAATTAAGGGGTAATGAGCCAATATTAGGGCTTAACATTCCCCTCCCCTTGAGACAAGTGTTTTCTGCAATGCTTGAGTAACTATGGATGCTTCTGTATAAAAGACTCATCTTCCCAAGTGGAATCTTCAGCTGGTAGTTTTCTCCATTTAATGAGATACTCTGAAATGGATCTATTCCTCAGCTGGCGAATTCTTGTGTCAGTGATGGATTCAGTCTCCAATATGATTTTTCCTTCCTCATCAAGTTCTCGCAATATAGTTTGAACTGGGATCTTGTCACCTATAACCTTCTTTAAGAATGAAACATGGAAAACTGGGTCTACTCGTGAAGATGCAGGCAACTCCAATTTGTATGCCATAGTACCAATCTTTTGCAACACCTTATAAGGGCCATAGTACTTTGGTGATAATTTATTATCCTTCTTGGCTTGCTTGAGGGACATCTGTTTGTATGGTTGTAGTCTTAAAAAAACCCAATCCCCTACTTCAAAACTTCTTTCACTATGATTTTGATCTACTTGTTGTTTCATGTGATTCTATGCCATGGTCAGGTTGTCCTTTAAGATTTGGAGAACTTGTTGTTGATTCTCGATGTCATCTTCCACTGCTTGAACCTTAGATTTTTCTTTTAGAGAATAAGTGATGGAAGGAGGGTGGTATCTGTTAGCGTCAATTCTTGCAAGGGGGCATTTCTCTCCGATTTCAGGACCTTGGTGTAAATGTGTAGAAATGGGGTTTAAAAATCCATCAAATGTGTTTTATTCAAAGGCCATAGTCATGAGCGCCAAGAACAACACACAGAAGAAGTCCATTTCGAGCTTAAAATCAGGCGAGGGGGCATTTTGTTTTCAATGGCAAGGATCCATAGATGGAGAAGATCCAAGGTCATTGGGTAAACGTGAGTCATGGAGTTGCACGAGGTTTAGCGCATGGGCTCATCTCTTATGGCCAAAGTCATGAAATGATCATGGTCATCTGATCCAGTCGGGACACATGGTACCTAATTAGGCTCGATCACAATTTCAGCTACCAGGACTTCAAAAGACATGGGGTCTCTCATCCATTGCATTGGGAAACTCCAAAACGTGAAATGATTAGTTGTTTCGACATTCTGGCTATCGGGACTTTGAAAGATAGGGGGTCACTCTTCCACTGCATCGGGAAACTCTGAAACGAGAAATGATTAGTCATTTCAACATTTCGGCTACAGGGACTTCAAAAGACACGAGGTCTCTCATCCATTGCATTGGGAAACTCCGAAACGTGAAATGATTAGTCATTTCAACATTTCAGCTACCGAGACTTTGAAAGACAGGGGGTCTCTCTTCCACTGCATCGGGAAACTTTGAAATGTGAAATGATTATCCGTTTCGACATTTCAGCTACTGAGACTTCAAAAGACACGGGGTCTCTCATCCATTGCATTGGAAAACTCCAAAACGTGAAATGATTAGTCATTTCTGCATTTTTTCTTCTAGGACTTTGAAAGACAGGGGGTCGCTCCTCCAATTCATCCAGAATCATAAAAATGTGAAATGCAAAATGCGCCCTTGAAGATAGGTGCAGGGTCACAGCCCGTTGTCACTTGTGGTGATAGAAAGAGCTACGCAAAGGGCCAATGCACTGGGTTTAGTTGCATGAAGCATCGCCGCGTCCTCCAGGTGCCAATTCAACTTGGCCTTGATCCTGATCCCTGCTAGAGGTAAATAATGGTAGGAGGAGGTGGTTGAAACCTCACCTCACTCCTTAAATGTAAGACATGGAGGTTCTGGCAGGCAGTCTACCCAAGATCATCCTATGTGCAGGTTTTCCTAAAGAAGCCATACCAATCTGATGTCCTTGTCTGACCAGAGGAGCCTGCACATGCTAATTTTGACTTTAATGTCTCAGCTACCTTCCTACTCCCAAGGTGGCAAATTTCTCTGAGTATATATACTCAGTTTTTGTATTTGTGTGATGATGGATGGTAGAGCGGAGCTCCCGACTATAATGTTTTAATGAAGCATTGGTTTTCCTGGCTATGTATCAGCATATGAAAATTTCTTGTTGAATGTAAGGCATCTCTCTTTTCATCTAGTTTCAGTCTCATACTAAAAGGGTTCATGATTGATTGATTCGCATGAATCATCATGATTGTGTTATGATAAAGGATTTATTATAGCACTGTTATGTTCTTTTAGTGTTTCTGCTTTTGAATATATAAGGTTCTTGTGTTCAAAGTTTTCTTGTACAAGCCACTAGAAGCTCGATGCCTACAACAGGCCCTCGCATTTCCTCACAGAAGTCTTCCTCCTACTCACCTTATTACAACTTACTTTCTGAAGTTAAACCAAGACCTCATCTTCTTGTGCATGCCTGGCCTAGTTTTTGAGTTAGAATGATATTGTTCTGAGTTTACTTCCATTCATCATCCTTTATCAACAAATAGTGACATAAACTGATTGGCTTCAGGCTTACTCCTGCTGCAATCGAGGAGTGACTTCTGACACCAACATTTCTGGCACCGCTGCCGAGGACGAAGTTGAAAATTTTTCCTGGGATCAAATGACATCGAGCCTCTGATTCTGAAGGTGTATCAGGAATCAAAGCCCTATGAGATTTCTACTGTGCACCTAGCAACTCCATTGTGGCGACTCCATTGTGACAACTCCACTTTGGTGAACCTAGTGATTTAGTTGTGGCTTCCAGAGGTAGACACACATGGTCCCATCCACAATTTCCTCTAGCTACACCTGGAGTTGATCTAGAGGTGATTATCAGAAAAGGAAAGGCCCATGAAGGAGAAACTTCCACCACCGAACCAAGTAATTTTCCATCTCCTTCTTTAGAAACTCCATTTTCTTCTTCTCAGCTTCTTAGTAGACCTTTGTCTAAGGTTTCCCGTTTCCTAAATTTTGGAAGTGTTCCTGCTGATTTTTCCCTTCTTGGTTTGGGATTGGAGGGAGAAATCCTTATCACTCCCCTCTCCCCTGAAGATGTACCTTGGCATAGACCCAGGACCACAAAATATTTCCCCACTCCTAGCTTTACCACCCCTCCTCTTATTACCGTTGTTGCTACCGAACAAAGAGAAGCATCTGCGGACTCAAGCCCCTTAGCCTTCTCTCTTAATCCCCCATTGTTCCCCCTTCCACCTGGAAGCTCATTTCCAGTATCCTCCGTTCGAGCTCCTTCTCCTCCGAGTTCTCCTCCACCTAATATTCCTATGGCAGGAGAAAATCCCCCCATGACTAGAATGGAGGCTATAATAGCTACTAGGTATGCTCCCCTTTTGTTACCTATCCTCTCAATGCACTTCCAATAGATGGCTACCTTAAGCAGTTGCCCAAGTTTATAGGCGAAGGGGACATAGCTGTAGAAGAACACCTTGAAGCCTTTTACAGTTTTACAGATGATCATGTTATCATGCATGTAGACGTATGGATGAGGATTTTTGTCCATAGCCTTGAAGGCAAGACTAGAAAGTGGTTTAGGGCCCTGCCTCCTAGATCTATCGATGGGATTGAGGCTTTGGATAATTCCTTTTTGAGACAGTGGGGAGACCAAAAAGACTTCATGTATTACATGAAAGAGTTTGGGTCTTTGAAGAGAAAGGAAGGATAGTCTGTCTCTAACTTCTCCAAGAGATTCAATAAAATGTACAATAAGATCCCCGCTGAGATAAATCCCTCAGAAGCCTCTGCTAAAATCACTTATGCTAGCACTTTTGATCCTGATTTCTGCCTCCTGTCGAGGGAAAGGAGAGTGACTACTCTGGATCACATGCAGGATGCTGCTGTGGATGTAGAATCTAACATATTGGATGTTGACTGACTCGGGAATAAGGCTGATAGAGACATATCCAGGAAGAGACCTAAAGCCTCTCCATCCAATTCCTCTCCCCTTCCCCTTTAGATGGATGAGGTAACTAAAGTGCTAAAATTGATTTCGGCTAGAATGGAAAGATGGGAATTAGAAGGGAAGCCCATGTACATAAATCCCCAAAATATTGATAACAGAGGCTTTAGGAGGCCTAGTAACAATGTGCCACAGGATTTGCCAAGGGAACAAAGGAGAAAAGATAGAGATGACCAGAGGATTCAAACCCCTCTCCAAAATAGGCTAGTTTCTCATGAGGAAGGAGAGGAGATAGATGAGCTCGACCCTGAAGTTCATTGTATTGAAGATACTTCCCCTTTTCCCCATTTGAATCAATATGCATATGAAGGATCCCTTATGAACATTCAAATCAATGAGTGGAGTAAAGGGGAAAAGGCCAACAACACTCCTAACAGATACCATCTTAGGTCAAAGAAGAAAGAAGGGAATTTTGATGGCCATGATCAGCCCTGCATAGCGGAAAGGCCTACTAAACCTGCAACAATCACTACTAAAGAAAAGAAAACTTATAATACTTCGCCAATAGCCAAAGAACCTGTCTCTGAGGTAAGTGAAGCTCCTAAGCCTCTTTCCTCCTTTAGTTTTGAGCATGAAATTCAAAAGATTAGAATTCCCATACCCCACTCAGAATTAGTTAAAAATGAAGATTTCAAAAGGTCCCTCTCCAAACTGCTACAATCTGAGTCCCCCCAACCTTCCACAAACTCAGTAAATCTTCAAGATGAAAATCCAATAGTTGTCCTAGGTCCCATGGTAGAAGACAGAGTTGATTCATCCCCTTCCTTCTACACATCCCTGAACATACATGATAAGGTGCTGCATAATTGCCTCATGGATTCAGGAGCTTCCCATAACCTTATGCCCAAAATAGTCATGGAAGAATTGGGACTGGAAGTGACAAAGTATTATCATGATTTGTACTCTTTTGATTCAAGGAGGGTGCAATGACTTGGAGTCATCAAAGACTTGGTGGTCTCTTTATTTCAGCTGCTAATGAAGAGTTTGGTCATGGACATTGTAGTAGCTGATGTTCCCCCCAAGTTCAGCATGTTGTTGTCAAGATCTTGGATTAAAATACTTGGAGGAACATTACAGATGGATCTCACATATGCCACCATTCTAGTCTTTGGAGGGGAACACAAGAGGTTGTACAGAGAAGCTTAGTTGGCCTACATTGTTAGTGATGAAGTAGACCCCACCAATCATCTTATCTTTGCACTTGACACTGATTTGGGGTCTAGTTTATTGCAGCTCACTGATACTCCTGAAGCCCCTTTTCAAATCAGAAAGCAACCCATATTTAATCATGAGATACCTCCTCCAACCACCTCTGTTTAGAAGATGTTCTTTGATGGAGTTTCTTTTAGCGAAGGCACTGGCATTGGAGTGGTTTTTGTGTGGACTTGTCAAGAAACCATATCCCTATCATACAAACTAGAATTTGAAGCTACCAATAATGTGGCATAATATGAAGCTCTTGTTCTAGTTTTAAGGGCTACAAAAGAAATGGGAATTGAGGAGGTAGAAGTGTTCGAAGATGCTGAGTTTATAATCCAACAAGTCAGAAATGCTTATCAGGCTAAGCATCCTCGACTCAGGAGTTACAAAAATGAGGTGTGGGACCTGATTGATAATTTCTTCTTAGCTTTCAACATTTCTTTTATTCCAAGAGAGGAAAATACTTTGGTCGATTCCTTAGCTATCTCAGCTAGTATGTTCAGGATCCCTCTGCTTCCTAAGATCAAATATGATGTTGATATAAGATATAGGCCATCTGTTCTGGACAATATCAAGCATTGGAAGGTATTCGAAGACGATCCTGAAATCAAAAAAATTCTTCAGTCTGTTGATGAATTTTCTGCATTGCACATTGATCAGGATCCTGATCTTGAAAGTCACCCTCACCCTGAGATATTTTTAAATAAAATTGCTAATCACCATATTATTCATTTGCCTAGAAATCACATTCCAAAGGGACTAGTCCCTTTAGAAAGACTGTTCGATGGAAATGATGCGGCAGTAAAGGGTAGGGTTTCAAATGGATATGTTGATACAACGGAGTGCAACATCGGCACACAGGAGGAGCCTAATTTTTTCAAGTTGTCAAGCAGTTTGACCAAAGAGCAGAAGGCCAAATATACTGAGTTATTAAGAGAATTTTCTGATGTGTTTGCATGGACCTATGAAGACATCAAGACATATGACACATATGTCATTGAACATAAGATCCCACTAAAGGAAGAGGCTAAGCCATTTAGGCATAAGCTAAGACAGATAAATCCCATGTTGTTTCCTGTCATGGATAGAGAAGTGAAGAAGTTGTTAGATGCCCAAATCATTGTCCCCTTGAGATATTCTGAGTGGGTGGCCAATTTGGTCCCGATGAAGAAGAAAAGTGGAAAATCAGGCTCTGTGTTGATTTCAGGAACCTGAACATGAGCTCAAAGAAAGACAACTATCCCTTGCCCAACATGGAACACATATTGCAGAGGGTAACTGGTGCATCTAGGATATCCATGATTGATGTTTTTTCTGGCTATAATCAGATATCAATCATGCCTGAGGACAGAGAAAAAACAACCTTCACCACTCCTTGGGGCACATTCATGTATTCCAAAATTCCTTTTGGATTAATGACTCCGGGAGCAACATTTCAGCGAGCGATGGACATAGCCTTCATTGGGGAGAAAGATCAGTTTGTGGTGATCTATATAGATGACATCACATTCTTCTCCAGGTCTGATATAGAGCACTGTTGTCACTTGAGGAAAGTTTTCTTAAAATGTCATAGGTTTAGCCTTTCCTTAAATCCCAAGAAATCTTTGTTTTCTATAAAGGAGGGGAAGTTGTTCAGCCATATAGTATCAACATAGGGAGCGAGAATTCATCCCAGCAGGGTAGAGACAATTCAGACCCTGTCACTTCCCAGGTCTAGAAAGGAAGTCCAGGCTTTTTTAGGGAATATTAACTTTCTGAGGAGGTTCATCTCAAATTTTGTTGAGTTGGTGAAACACATCACAGCCATGCTAAAAAAGGGAAATGAAGTAAAATGGACTGTTGAACCCAGGGAATCTTTTGTCCAAATAAAAAAGGCATTGACTGAGGCACCTTTGTTGATTAGTCCTGATTATTCCAAGGAATTCCTAGTTTTTTCTTTTTCTTCTTTTGATATAGTAGCAGTGGTATTATTGCAGAAAAATGAGGAAGGGCGAGAGCAACCCATTTCCTTCTTCAGTAAGGCATTAAGAGATGTAGAAATAACATATGAGATCATGGAGAAGTAGGCCTATGCCTTGGTAAAATCTCTCAAATCTTTCAGAGTCTATGTCTTGCACTCAAGAGTGACTGCATACGTTCCTTCAACCTCTGTGAAAGACATCCTTATACAGCCTGACATATATGGGAGAAGAGGTAAATGGATTGTCAAGATCCTTGAAATTGACCTGGAAATAAAGCCCACCGAGTTGTTTAAAAGGTAGGGTTTAGCCAAGCTACTGGTTGAATCCAATTGCAAGGCCTTGGGGGTTAGCTTCATCAATGCTTGCTCAGAAAATCAACAAGATGAGTTGTCCAACAAAATATCTCAGGGTGGCTTATCACTAGTAGAATGCACCTGGTACAGAGACATTTTGTACTTTCTGCAAGAGTTGAAGCCTCCTGATGGAATGGGGTAAATAAAGGCAAGAGATTTAAAGATCAAGGTGGTCATATATTTCCTTATTAACCAAGTCTTGTATTGGAGAGACCCTCTAAGGGTGTTCTTGAGGTGTCTGAACCCACAAGAAGCCCAGAAAGTTATGTTTGATTTCCATAGTGACCTTTGTGGAGGGCATCATTTCTGGAAGACCACATCTCACAAAATTCTCAGGGCTGGTTACTACTAGCCCACCTTATTCACTGATGTCTGAAGAGAAGTCAGAACTTGCATCAAATGCCAAAGGTTCTCAGGAAAGTAGCAGCTCAAATATCTACCACTAAAGTCTGTAGTAGCTTCAACACCCTTTCAATAGTGGGGGTTGGACTTCATTAGAGAAATTCATCCTCCTTCAAGTGGCTAGCACAGATGGATCCTGACTGCAATAGACTATTTCACCAAGTGGATAGAAGCCTCCCCCACCAGGAGTGCTTCACACAAGGTAATTATCAGCTTCCTAGAGGATATCATAGCCAGATTTGGCTGTCCCAACAGAATTTTCACTGATAATGTTGCTTCTTTGAAGTTTGATCCTCTGGTTAAGTTCTGTGAGCAGTTCAAGATTTCACTAACTCACTCCACTCCCTATTATCCTCAAGAAAATGGACAAGAAGAATATTTCAATAAAAGTCTAATCAAACTCATTAAAAGATTATTGGAAGACAATAAGAGGGTCTGGGATTCAAAGCTCAAATTCTCTCTATGGGCCGATCGAGTGACAACAAAGAAGACTCTGGGCACCTCACATTTTCAATTTGTTTATGGGATGAAGGTTGTGTTTCCCACTCAACTTGCTTTACCTGTAGCAAAATTCTTTCAAGATCATGAAGGAGAGCCAGACCATATGGTCAGAAGAATTCATCAAGTGGTGGAAGTGCAACAGGTTAGGGAGAAAGTAATGGACATAGCTCATAGTCATCATCAGAAGATCAAGCAAGAATTTGACAGGAAGGTCAGGAAGGAGGAATTCGAGCTGGGAGATTTGGTGCTTAAGTGGGATGCACCCAGGCAAGATAAGAGCAAACACAACAAGTTTGATGCCCTCTAGATTGGACCCTTCAAAATCTATGAAGTATTCTTAAATAACATGTACAGGTTGTAGGATTTGGAGGGTGAAGAAGTTTTTAACGACCCAGTAAATGGGCATTTCCTGAAGAAATGTTTTATTTGAGCCTTAGATGGCTCCTCTATTTTTGTAAATATTGTTTTTCTATTTATTTTTAGCTTAATAAATGACTCCATAGCCCAACAGAAGGCAACTAGAACTGCATAAGGAGTTATTAGAGCATCGCAGGGACGACTCTATCCCCCATGGAACCTAATGTTAGCGTCAATTCTTACAAGGGGGAGTTTCTCTTCCTTGGTGTAAATGCATATAAATGGGGTTTAAAAACCCATCAAATGCATTTTATTCAAAGGCTGCAGTCATGAGCATCAAGAAGAAGTCCATTTCAAGCTTAAAATCGAGCGAGTGGGCATTTTGTTTTCAATTGCGAGGATCCATATATGGAGCAGATCAATGGTCATCGGGTAATGTTGAGTCATAGAGTTGCATGAGGTTTAGCGCATGGGCTCATCTCTTATGGCCAAAGTCACGAAATGATCGTGGTCGTCCAATCCAATCGAGACACATGGAACTTGATTAGGCTCGGTTGCGATTTAAGCTACTGGGACTTCAAAAGACACAGGGTCTCTCATCCATTGCATTGGGAAACTCCAAAACACGAAATGATTAGCCGTTTCGGCATTCTGGCTACCGAGACTTTAAAAGACAGGGGGTCACTCTTCCACTACATCGGGAAACTTCGAAACATGAAGTGATTAGTCGTTTCGACATTTCGGCTACCGGGACTTCAAAAAACACGAGGTCTCTCATCCATTGCATTGGGAAACTCTGAAATGAGAAATGATTAGCCGTTTCGGCATTTCGGCTACCAAGACTTTGAAAGACAAGGGGGTTTCTCTTCCACTGCATTGGGAAACTTCAAAATGCAAAATGATTAGCCGTTTCAGAATTTTGGCTACCGGAACTTCAAAAGACATGGGGTCTCTCATCCATTGCATTGGGAAACTCCAAAACATGAAATGATTAGCTGTTTCGACATTTTAGCTACTAGGAACTTGAAAGATAGGGGTTCGCTCCTCCACTACATCTGAAATTGTCGAAACGTGAAATGCGAAAAGATCCCTTGAAGATAGGCGCAGGGTCACGGTTTGTGGTCGCTTGGGGTGATAGAAAGAGATGCGCAAAGGGCCAATGCATCAGGTTTATCTATAGGAGGCATCACCGTGTTCTCCAGGTGTCAATTCAACTCGGCCTCGATCTTGATCCTTTATAGAGGTAAATAAAGGTAGGAGGAGGTGGTTGAAACCTCGCCTCACTCCTTAAATGTAAGACATGGAGGTTCTGGCAGGAAGTCTGCCCAAGATCATCTTATGTGCAGGTTTTCCTAAAGAAGCCATGCTGATCTAATGTCCTCATCTGACTAGAGGATCCTGCACACAATAATTTGGACTTTAATGTCTCATCTACCTTCCTGCTGCCAAGGTGGTGAATTGATCTGAGTATATATACTCAGTTTTTATATTTGTGTGATGATGGATGGTAGAGCAGAGCTCCTGACTGTAATGTTTTAATGAAGCACTGTTTTTCCTGCCTATGTATCGACATATGAAATTTTCTTGTTCAATGTAAGGCATCTCTCTTTTCATCTAGTTTCGATCTCATACTAAAAGGGTTCATGATTGATTGATTCACATGAATCGTTGTGACTATGTTATGATAACGGATTTATTATAGCGCTGTTATGTTCTTTTAGTGTTTCTGCTTTTGAATATAAGAGGTTCTTGTGTTCAATGCTTTCTTCTACAGGCTGCTAGAAGCTCGATGCCTATGGTAGGCCTTCGCATTTCCTCACAGAAGTCTTCCCCCTAATCACCCTTATTACAACTTACTGTCTGAAGTTAAACCAAGACCTCATCTGCTTGTGCATGCCTGGCCTAGTTTTTGAGTTAGAATGATATTGTTTTGAGTTTACTTCCATTCATCACCCTTTATCAACAAATAGTGACATAAACTGATGGGCTTCGGGCTTACTCTTGCTGCAATCCAGGAGTGACTTATGACGCCAACAATATCCATAAAGTTCCATAAATGGTGTCATTTTTTTTGCAGTATGAAAGGAAGTGTTATACCACCATTCTGCCAAGGGTAACCATTTGAACCATTTTGTTTGTTTATCAGAGACAAAGCAACGAAGGTAGCCTTCCATACATTTGTTCACTATCTTGGTTTGTCCATCAAATTGAGGATGATGGGATGAGCTATGAGCCAATTGAGTACCCAAACAAGAAAATAATTATGTCCAAAAATTTCCAGTGAAGATGGGATCTCTGTCACTTACAATAATCTTTGGGATGCCATGTAGCTTTTGAACTATCTCCATGAATGTGGTGTCAATTGTACTAGCTTTGAAGGGATGAGAGAGTGCACAAAAGTGTGTGTACTTGGTCAGTCTATCAACAATCACCATGATGACACTCTTTCCTTCAGACTTTGGTAACCCTGTGATGAAATCCATGGAAAACTCCTCCCAGTGTTGACTCGGGATGGATAATGGTTGTAAAAGACCTGGGGTCTTAATTGTTTCCACCTTATTTTTTTGGCAAACCAAACATTCTGCCACAAATCTTTGAACATTATTTTTAAGGCCATCCCAAAAAAAATCCTTCTTGACTCTATGGTAAGT